>JAQGAF010000157.1:0-72320 GCA_034687865.1 Kryphioiulus occultus
ATACACGTTACATGTGAAATACGTACATACGTGCATGTATTTTTATGATGCATATTCTGATATATAGTGGTGAGTGGTCATCAATCTATTGTATGTACAATTTCTCGATCTGCTCTCTCATATCATTATGCAAGTTTTACAGTAACTTTTGTAAACGGTATATCAGTTATTTTTCAGATGACTAGAGTCAGTATCTAAAGTTTTGAATATCAAATTTTAGAAGCTATAACCAAGGGAATGAGTATAATATTTCAGCTAATAAGTGTGATATACTCAATAAGAGCGATATACTCGTAGATCTCGAGGTCCCTAGCTATCACTGGATCTTCATATTTGCCTTTGACTCTGAATTGACAGTCACTAAGACTGAAAATTTTTCCCCTCAGTGGATCAAAACCTTTGAGCTTACAAGTGAGACATTTTCCTGACTTTTTACTGACTGAAATTATCGATTTGTAATTGAGGTTGCAAATTGTGACATTCATCCATTTGTTGCAGTTGTTTCTTGCAAACATTTTGCACTAGTTGAAATTGAAACCACATGACTTGTTGTTTAAAAATGGTCACATTGCACAATGTGGAGTAATTGAGGGATAAATTTCAGACTATAGTCATAATGGGAAATGCCGAGCATAATTCAAACCATTCCATTGGTGATTTTTGAACCTTTCATAATTGCAGTATTAGAAATAATTGTTTGCTATATTCTAATCGAGCTGCATAATTTGTTGATGTACAATATGCGTAATATATTTTTTTTAGAAAATACATAAACCACACTTGTTGACTGATGACAAAACGTTGAAGTTTTTACATTTGAGTAGTTGCAATTCAGTTTTTCTTTTTGGATATGGGGTTTTACAGCCTATAGCCTACTGAAATTGATGAACATCCAGGTTTTTTTCTAAGCACCTTTAGTATATAGAGTTGAAAGGCATTACCGAACCAATAAAACTATGCAGTCATATTTATTATAAAAATTATCGCATAATTTTCTGCATCTTGGGATTTTTGAAAGACTATTTAAAAACCAAGCAAATGTTGTTGTATACTTTGTATATCACCAGACGTGTTTGCTACACAATTCGTCATAGTGTTTAGGTTTGAAAACATTGAGTCATGACACTATGTAAATTATTTGTAAAACTAGTATCAGCTGTTGTTTTATATTCTCACGTGCCTAAGTATGCTGGTTAACACTCCCTGTTGTGCCAAACATTTCTTCCATGAATCCTGATGCCTGAATGTCAGGAGTTATCAAACACTTGAATTTGTATTTTGTGTTTGATGGAAACATTTTTTACACCAAGACGACATGTTGTGATTGTTTATATATCGGCTGTGTCTGCCTATTGCTAAATTAAATGTAGTGTTGTTAATTTCAGAGTTTTATTTCTTGTAATACTGGAGTCTAATAATTAAATATAACCCTATATTTTATCACAGGTTGTTGAGTATGTTCAATTAGAAGTTGTCGGCTTACTGAGGAAAATTCAGGATCCGACAACATTTAGCAATTCTGGAAACCTTCCGTAGCACCTTTTATTTCCCGTGGACAAAATTAATGGTAGGGCAACCTTGACAATTTCTACATCATTGATTTTAACTTGTTTTTTTTTTTTGTTTTTCAGAGGTGATTTGTGCTTCTATAAATGCACACATTTTACTATCGTAAAAATTGAATGGGAATTCGAGGTAATGTTTCGAGTGATATGCCGCACATTTTTCGCTACACGTTATTACAAAAGTCAAGTTGTTACACAATTTGTAATATTGCCCAAATTTGTTTTTCTGATTTTTGCAGTTTTGCAGATTTGTAAACGTCTAGCTTCTTTCGAGCTTTTCGACCTAGACAGAAGAATATGACTTGAGTATTTAATTTTTTTTTTAAATTGACTGTGCCGATGTTGTGCTAATGCTTCACATAAATTTAGTTATTTTCAGTTCAATTTTGCATCATATCGCCTGAGAATAAGCATAGCAGTATTGTATGTAAGTACATGTCAAGATATTGTAATCCTTTGAAACTACAATATTTATGACTCAAACTTAGTTTAGTAAGTGTATTCTGAAAAATAATTTTAACCTGCGGAAATAGTAGAGTTTGATCCTTTAGTGATATCCATACTCTAATACGGTAGTCAGGTGAATTTCATTGCATGATACTAAAGTGTAAACTGAAATTTTCCAAAATCTAACCCAACTGAAAACCTAATTGAAAACAGAAATTTTCCAAAATCTAAAGACTAATCCATGCAACCTATTCCTTGTCTAAGAGGAGGCTAATGATGTCTTAAAATAATCATTTGCTAATGGGTTACCTTTGGTTTCTATATAGCTGACCGAATTTTTTACCACACTATCTACGTAATAACAGCGAAGGTAAACAACAAGACGAGTTGCTCAAACGTATGAGCTTATTATTGTTTCAGGTAAGTTGGTAACTAAACTACTGCAAAGTGTTCGGCACAACACGTACATGTAAGTATATGGGTACTATGTAAATTGCGAAACTTGCATTTGATTCTTGGTACACAACTTAGACTACCAGTAAATATTTTGATACCATGCCCAGATTTCTATCTTTTCACAGCGAAAAGTTTCCCAAAGAAATCCTGAGCTGCAAAACTGTTCACCCACATCACAAACTACCGTATAAGTATGTGTTTGCGAGAATTACATGGCAGCTTTCTGATTTGGTCTTTCGTATTGCATGTATAGGAAAACATCAGAAAGAATCAAAATCAGTTACTGCGAGGTTCAGTTACTCTGATAATGTGATGCTTTCAGTGGCGTTTGTTACGTATAAAAGCTGTTTGAATTTTGCACGATTTGTGCATTTTCTTGCAGCAAGCAACTGTAGTTCCTGATGGTCTACATTTGGGGGAATAAAAGCTGAAATTTCTTCACGTTTGAGTCATCTTTGGATCATCTTTTCAGTCATGAACTGAAAATTATCTAAAATCTGAGACCATTTTAATTTCCGAAATTTGTTATAAATAATCAAATTTCTTCAAATAATCAAATGTTTTTGAATCATTTTTGGATCACCATTTGAACCATCATGAATTGAAATTATCAAAAAATGAAGACATTTTTAGTTTCAGAAATGTTTAGTTAGTTTTATAAAATACTGTACAGACAGATATACACTAATACTGTCTGGGGCATTTTTAGCTTCAGAAATTTGCAGTTCATAAACAGTTGCCGGTTACAGTATTATAAATAGTCAAACCTTTCGGCACCAGTACTATTCTGCAAATGAACTGAAATTATAAAAAATCTGAGGGCATTGTTAGTTTCAGAAATGTGTTGTATAGTTCTATAATAATTACTGTATAGAACCTGATGCTGTCTGAAGGCATTTTTAGTTTCAAAAATGTTGTGTTATATTTATAAATACCATGTATCAATAGATATACTCGACTGATACTGTCCGAGGTAGGGCATTTTTAGTTTCAGAATTTTCTACAGTAGTTAATTTATAAATTACTGTAAAGACATGCAGATCTATACTCCGATACTGTTTGATGAATTTAATTTCAGAAAATTGCAATTCATTAGCCATTATTGTAAATTTGCAAGCAGATATACTCTAATATACCCTGATGCTGTCTGAGGGCATTTTAGTTCTAGAAATTTTAGTTAGTTTTATAAATATGTTGTGTATATATAGACTGATACCTACAGTAGTTTGCTACTCTGTCTGGGGCATTTTTAGTTTCAGAAACTTGCAGTTCAGTTGCCAGTTAGTGTATAAATTTGCAAGCAGATATAATCTAATACAGGCTGTATGAATCTAAATCTGAGGTGATGCAAATAGCTGTAAACTTCATCAGTTTGATAAATTACTGTATATGATCCTGTATGAGAGTATTTTAGTTTCAGAAATATGCTGCAAACATGCAGTATATAGACCCATACTGTCTGGAGTATTTTTAGTTTCAGAAACTTTGCAATGCATTAGCCAGTCGGTGTATAAATTTGCAAGCAGATACATGTACATGTACAGTATACTAAAATATACTGGCTATATGAATCTAAATCTGAGGTGATGCAAATACTGGAGTTGTAAACTTCATCTTTGGAGATGAATGGATTTGGAAGTCAGGGATACCATTGCAAAACATGGATTTCCAGCGGGGTAGAATTAATCGAAATTTGTCATCAAATATGACCGAGAAAGCCAGCAAGATGATAATTTTGTACTCCCACGAAATTAGGCCTATTTGGCTAACAACAAATTTGCATTCCCAACTAATCCGAACGTACATTTGGCGTGGAAAGGGGCCTATTTTCTCGGATTCTAGGGTCTGATCGAACCGTTTTCTGGTCAATTTCTATAACGCTGGCTTTTATTTTCGTTTTTTTTCTCGTTTTTTCGTCGTGTTTACACACACTGACAACTTGCACGAGTATCCCGAACCGTCTCCTATGCTATCCTTCGTCTCGAAAAACGCAATTTGTTTCAACGTGCGCGCAATGCACGCTGGGTAGCGTCGGTTCGGCTATCATCGGAACGGTTCGGAAACCATCGGTTCACTTCGGTTCCCTTCGGCAGCTCGTTTCCGAAGCGCTCGACCAATGGGGGCGCAGGCTGTGGGTCACGTGGTCGGCCTCCGCCAATGGGGGCGCCGTTCCATGTTTCGGGTATTTAGGCTTCGGTCATGTTCGTCTCTGGCTATTACCATCATAGAAAAACTTCTAACTCAAAAGCCGCCATTTTGGTTGAATCGGACTTAGGGAAAATCGAAGCTTTCTTCGTTGCATAGACGTAAAATTTATGGATAATTGTGTATTTTTCGGCCAGCAGATGCTAGCGGACGTCGCGTCGGAGGAATTTTTAGCGTAGTTTTATAGCGCGGATACGTTGTAGGTCGCTAGAGCGAGGTAATGTTTTCTCGAATATTGTTGTTCGAATTCAAATTATGATGTGTATCCCAATGGTCTGATCCAAAAGGCAGCGAAGATGCCGTAAACTGGGCTAGTTCAAAATGTGCCTTGAAGATGACTCTGAGCTCGGATTCGGATTTCCCGTCGATTACGAGGGAAATAATTCGCCGTTTATGATCAACAAGTATCGGTGAGAGTGGCTGCGAAGCCCGAAGACTTTCACATTCGCTAGCCTGAAAACGAAGGCTAAGCGTACCATAAACATGGCTGACCATCTTGTGGATGGGCCGCCTAATAAACGGCAGAAGCTTTCGCCGCAAACTTTCGCCGCCAGTGACAGCTCGGGTGAGTAGACGTCGTCGGGCGGGCAGCCCACGAAAATTCACGCCTAGCATGCGATTTTACAGCCGAAAACACGGACTCATTTCGCCATTTTCACATCCCCCCCAACGATGGCTTTTGGGGATTCAGGCCGGCTGATGGCACTGTTGTTACGGCGTTTATGGCCTCAGCCTTCATCGATAGGCTTATTTGGCGGGCCGTGTTTTACCCTCTGTCGGCACATTTTTAACCCCGATTGCAACTGCGATTTAAACCCCCAATTGCACCCACGCAATTAACCTTGCGTTTGCTCAAAACGTGGCTTTTTTCGCCTGCAAACTCGACGTGAAAGACGCAAAAATTTGACGCATCTCAACCCGTTTTACCGGCGACATAAATCGCTGCTGAATTCGGGGATGAAATCGCCTTTTAACCCCACATCTTTGTTTGGCTAATTTAATCCCTCGTTATATGCAAGGGTTGGGGCAATTAATCTTTCGTTATTGTGGTCGGGGTGAAAATTGCTAATTTGAAAGCATCGGGGTGCTGGACACGGGTCACACGACCCTGGCTACCCAGCTGCTGTTATTGAAAATGACAGAATTTGCTCGTGAAATCTGGGCTGCAGTTACTGAAAATGCCAAGTTTTGCTATTTTGCTAGTGAAATCCAAGCTGCAATTATTGAAAATGACGGATTTCGCATATGAAATCTGGACTGCAATGAATCCTGCGATGCATTTAATCCTGTTGTACATTTTCAAGAGCTGTCAGTTTTTGCATGCGTAGTGCCTGTAATATTTAATGTTGTGCCTTTTTCAGTCAGCTGTCTTTCAGTCAACTATCCAAAGATCTGGCTTAAATTCTGCATGAAATTTTTGCTTCGCTTGATTTTTTTAATATAAAACGCGAAGGAATATTTGTTAGCGAAGCTCAAATGTGTAACTGCATCCTCAGTCCGCCTTGTTGATGCTAATATTATAGAGCTCCTATAAGTTCAACATTCTCAGTCTGTCTTACAGATGCTGATATTATAGAGCTCATATAAGTGCAACTGCATCCTCAGTCTTTTTAATAGATGATGATATTGTAGAGACCCTATAAGTAAGTGCAAGTGCATGTGCATAAGTCTGCATTCCCGGTCTTTCTTATAGATGCTGACATTATAAAGATCCTATAAGTAAGTGCAACTGCATCCTCAGTCTGTCATATATACGCTTATATTATAGACATTCAATAAGTTTTAGTTTAATAGGCAGTGAAAGGTAATGAAGAATCGTTAGTATGGTCTACTTATTTACGTGACTTGTGCAGATAGCTTGCAATTGCAGTCATACACGATTTCGACCCCTTGTTGCTTGTTTTTGGTTCTTAGAGCTTGTTCTCAATGTGAGTATGTGTAGCATTTCCCAAAATGACCGTAAATCTAATTCGTTTTCTCCCATTGCAGATTTGTTTTCGCACGGTTGGTCGTTCGAGAATTTCGGTGCTGAACTGCCGGACGAACTGATTATCGATAGTCTGAGCAACAACGAGCAGTCCTTGCAGCAGCAGTCGAATGCCCAAACCACGCCGGTAAACATTCAGAACGGAGCCCTCGACCCGTCTATCCAGCAGCAGCACGACAACTTAACAACGCAGAGGCGGACTCAGTTGTCCCAGCTTCTTATGCACAAGGCATCTCACAATCTGGGCAATGCGGGAAACTCGACCTCAACCAACAGTCAACAAGCCGGCCACGGGCCCGGCCAAGGAAATTCAAGTCTGACGAATCCCAACGTGACGCTGCAAGGTTTGAGCAATGCTAAAAGCCCGCACAACAGCAGCTTGCAGTCTCCGCCGAATGTGTCGGTCAGCAAGTCGGGAGTTCCCACTTCCATGCCGCATAGTATTAACAATGACAGTATGGGCAACAATTTGGTTAACATAGCCAATAGCATAGGAAACAACATCGGCGCCCTTACCATTAGCACTAGCATGGCTGGAACCGTGAGTAAACCTATGAACTCGGGGACGTTGCTGAACACCAACACGACGAACAGCATGCAAGTGCCGCAGATGACAGCGCAGCAACAGGTCTCCACTCAGCTGATGAATGGTCCGCATTCGGCGATGAGCAATTCGGGACCCAACATAACGAGAACAGTACCTGTGAACACTCATGGCAACATGATGGCGAATCCAATCGGAGCACAGTCGCACTCGTCACATCAGCTGGGACATGCTCAGATGCAAGCGGTTCAAGGAGCAGGATCCAGAATGCCCGTAAGTATGATTACTCAAACCAGAGTTTTTGCGTATTTATATACAGTTTTGTGCCTTAATAATGTCGTCGAAGTATACACGGCATTTGTACGACTAAGTTTAGCTTTTTAGTTTGTGTGGAGAAGGACGTGCTTGTAAGTTTTGTAAGTTTATGATGCTTATTTGATTCCTCCACCAAATACAAGGTGTGAGCTTGGAAACCGTAAGTGCATTGGTTGTCTAAAATTGTTTGCCATCAGCTAGGTACAGTAAGCTTGATAAAGCTTAGTTTTCTGAGAAGTCATTGCTCGTGCAAGTTCCTAAAAAATGGTGGGGCCCGATATATAAAAATACACATTCTTCTTGAAATGGTAGTTTTCTTGTAGTTATTCTGCGATGTTCATGACTCATGGTTTCGTAATGACAGGTTTCATTTGCATCGCTTTCCTTTCCCTTTCTCATCACATACTGCTTGACCAACCGAAATTAGTACCGTAGTAACCTATCGTAATCAAAATCATGGCTTTAAAAAATGGTGGTTGATCCTTATTGGCTGACGGGACTTTCAGTTCATCTTACAGTGAATGCAATCTAGACTTTCTGCTCGAGTTTACGTATCTATTGATTTTCATCTTGTCTTTATTTGAATGTTTTCATATGTTATGCTCGCATGTTGACAAATCTTTCACCAATTTCACCTAATCCTATTTGCAATCGTAAGATCCCCGGTGTACAACGCATACTTTATCAGAGGTATTTGGGTTTGAAACCCACGTTGAACGGCTATCCTGACTGTCGCTTTAGTGGTGTATTACAATTGCTGCGAGGAGAACGTCTGGTGAGTTACCCTAAAAAATCTGTCGCAAATGTTCTCGTCCTCTCTACAATCTTGACACACGTCGTTATTCCCTGTATCAACGTGCAAAAGGTTTTTCAGTTCAGCAATCATCGTCAAACAGCCACGTGTTGGCATTTTGCGCACACTTTAAGCTTAAATGCATTGTTTTACAGACGTCTGTCGGACCCAGCGTGAACCACCTCGGTCAACAACCGAACGTGGGCAGTCCATATCATCCGTTCAATTCCCCAGGCTCGGCTGGATTGTCATTGTCGTCTGCGAATCCCAATCTGCAACAACCCGCGGCGACGTCTCTGGCACCCTCAGTACAAAGGCCGCAGTTGGGAGGGATGGTCAACACAATGAACATGAAGTCGCGCTTTCAAGCTCAAGTCGATACATCGATGGCCGCTGTAAGTAAATGAATTGTGTGTGTGTTGACAAAAGCTGGTGTGTGAGAAAAAAATGGTTGGGTTTAAATTCCTAAAAACTTTATTTCGGTTTAATTATTTTTGTGTCTTAAACTCACACTTATGTAGTTTTTGTGCGCGCATCATGATACAAGAGCGCATTGTTTCATGTGTGCTGTACTTATAGCTGGTACGTAGTGTGCCATTCACTCGCATGGTACGTTAATCCGCACTCGTTCGGGTGTGGAATGTGTACTTTTCTCGCTTTAAAACGTTTGTCGTTCAAGTCGAGACTGTTGAAAGCGAGAAAGCTTCAACAGACTCTTGACTTGAACGACAAATGTTGTAAAGCGAAACAGCGGGAACAGCGTGAATGGAACACGACGTACCGGCTATAAGTACAACTCGCGTTCTGAAAATAACGTGCTCTTGTCTCATTTTGCTCAAGCCAAATCTATATAATTGTGGGTTTAATGCACAAAAAAGAATTAAACCGAAATATAGTTTAGTTTTTAAGTTATTACTGATGTTAATTCGACCATTCTTTTTTTTTCACGTACCAGCTTTGCAACTACACTGTTCAAATGGTCGTTATTGATATGCTTGCTAAAAGCATTGCTAGAGCATTGCATAACTGAAAGTTTTTCAAGTCTTAAATCACGCCGCGAAGCTGATGATACTACAACTTGCCGTTAATGAATTGTTCATTGTCGTTTTGCAGACAAGGCATCAACTTAATCAGCCAGCTCTTCAGCATCCTCCAGCTCAGCCGCCCCCGGTGCAACCTCCGGCTGGAGGAGCCCCCAACACGGATCCGGAAAAGCGGAAGTTAATTCAGCAGCAGCTGGTCCTTCTCCTTCATGCGCATAAGTGCCAAAGGAGAGAAAACCAGCAGCCGAACGGGGAGCAGAGGCAATGTTCGCTCCCTCACTGTAGGACTATGAAAAATGTGCTGAACCACATGACGACTTGCCAGGCTGGTCGATCTTGTCCCGTGCCCCACTGTGCGTCTTCCAGGCAGATCATCTCCCACTGGAAGAACTGTGCGAGGAGCGACTGTCCGGTTTGCCTGCCTTTGAAACAAGCGAACGAGAAGAAGAATCAAATGCAAGCAGGTAGGATCTTGCAATGTTTCTTTATAGCCGTACCTTTTGACTTGTAGTGGAGACCCGAATTTGTATTCGGTACGCTAGTTTTCCTAGCTTGTTGCAGGATCACAACGTTTATACGCAGACTTAAATTGCACTTTGATAAAATCTACTTCAATCACATGCGGGTCACGTATACATGACCATACCAATATCATGCAACTTAAAAAAGATGCATGGATCCTAAATAACACCAGATACAACATGTGCCAACGATGCAGAAAATTTTCTACAATCAGTTGGTTACATACCGAAAATGCACCAAGTAGGCCTTGCATGCATACTACAGCAAAATAATAGCAATTTGAAAAAACGTACGGTGGCCCATTGTGGACAAATTTGGGACGTGTATGCCTCAATTAAAGTCTGTTTAAGTTGTGCATGTGACAGGTTCGGCTTTGATAAAACTGATTTTTTGACTTCGATCAAACCAACTCCTCGCACTTACTCGAACCAAATTCGTAAAATCAAACTTAGGTAAGACAGACACGTTTGCGTGCAGGACTTTCTTGTTTAATTTGTTATTTAAGTCTGCGTGCAAATATAGTGTATGTTTGTATGTTTCGTAGCATGTGCAAATATTAATTTGTCAGGAAAATGTTTGTAAAAGTTTGCAAAGAAATTTAGTCATTCATGACAGTCCCAGCTATCCCAGTGGGCTACGGCTCAGATAAATTTACGATCACGCAAACCAATGCATGCTCGAAAATTACAGTTAAATTTAGGTAAAACTGGAAACTGCGTTCGCGAGTCATGACGAGAGCATGAAATCCCTCGTCTTGACATCTATTGTCCGGTTATCTTTCTCATGCCTCTTACAACTGCACTGTGCAACAAAATTATAATTTTCACGAAATTTTCAAAGAAATGCAACGTTGTAAATTGTCGATTTCTCTAATCGTTAATGTCGTACATCTTTCGGTTATCCGTCTTAAGCTTCTTGAAACCGCACTCTGCAGAAAAATTACATTTTACAAAGAAATGTAACATTGTAAATTGTCGTGGTACTTTTCTTTGAATTATCAAATCTTTTGCCTACTTCCTGCAGTTATAATTTTGTTTTGAATTCGTAACATCAATTTTGATTATTTCTCGAAACGTTGTGAGGCATGCAGCTGTTGGTTATCCTTTGTACAGCGAAATTATTTTTCGAAGAAATGCAGTGGAGTTTCTTTGAATTATCAAGTCTTTGAGTGACTTACTGAAGTTATTATCTTGCTTTTATTTCTTAAAATGTCAATGTCATCCACATTTTAAGAAGAAATGCAGCGTTGCGAAAATTGCCGCAGTCCTAAACCCTCGTTTGCAATCCATTTGAATTTTAGCCGCAACGGCCCAGCAGCCTGCGAATCAACAAAGTCCAGCTGCCTTGGACATGCAGAGGGCCTACCAAGCACTCGGTCTTCAGTATACATGTAATAAAAGCAATAGCATTAATCAACTCAGCAATCAGCCAAGGCCTACGGGACAGGCAACAGGACGTATGTTGTCCGCTCATGCCATTTGTGCTAATATTCACCCTTTTAGACCATACTTTCAATAACCTACGATTTATGCTCTAACTCGTATTGATCGATGCATCTTTTCTCCATTATCAACAGTAAACGAAGTACAGCAAGGCCACCAGCCTCTCGGCCCAGGTCAAAACCTAGCTGCGAACCAGCAACACCCAAATCAGATGCAATCTATCCAGTCACCATTTGTAAATAGCATTGAAGGGGGCCAAGTTGGTGTTGGCGGCAGGCCTGGCGGGGTCGGAGGTCAGCCACCTAACGTGGCCAGCCTTCTACAAGGGGGTGCGCACTTGCCGCAGCCGGGATCGAAAGATTGGCGGGAGCACGTCACCCAAGACCTAAGGAATCATCTAGTTTATAAACTGTACGATTTGTATGAAGTCCTTCCATTCGAGCTTCTGAAATTCATTGCTAGTGCTATGTTCTTAAATCTGCGTACTTTTTTTTGCTTATCGTTCGACAGTGTTCAGGCGATATTTCCCACAACGGATCCCATAGCATTGTACGATAAGCGAATGCACAATCTAGTCGCATATGCCAGAAAGGTCGAAGGTGATATGTACGAGCTAGCCAACAGCAGGGTATGTATGGTTTACTTTATGACGTATATTTCACTGGCAGACTACTGACCCGAAAAAATTAATGATTTTGTTTTGAAACCGGGAATTTTTCAGTGTCAAAATTGTATTTTGTGCTTGTTCGTTAAAATTCTGAGAAATCAGCACAAAAATGATTGGCCTGATAATCAGTCAGTCTATTCTCCTAAAATTCAGCACGTGTGATTAGTTTTTCTTAAATCAAATCAAAACTGTCGTCAGTGTTGCCTTTGCTACTAATATTTCTGAAAAACGTTTTTTAGATATTGCACCTAAAATCCGTTAGTTCTGGTGGTTTTTTTTTTATTCAATATTCGTCTACGAGTTAATTTATGTCAATATTAATGTTTCTGAAATTGTCAAAATGGTCTACATGTAGAACTGTTGGTGTTCTAGTTTTTATAAAAAAAATACCTCAATTTTTTTTATTGTAATACTAATAATAAACCACTTCGAATTGGAAATGATGATTGTAGGCTTACACAAATAAACTCTTAGTCTAGACCCAACGTATACCATCATTTCCACACAAAAAAAATATTTTGAAGAAAACATGCTTAAATTCATTATTTCTGGTAGTTTTTCAAAGATGTTCGTAAAATCCATCGTTGGGATATGTTTGTTTGGTAATGTTGACTAAAAACATACCATTTGAGACCTAGTTTTTCAGAAAAATTCGCCTGCGGCGTTTCCTTATTATTGCTAAACGTTGTTTTTAATAGACTCGTGGCACACATTTAATCATTCAAATATATTTTTGAGCCTGGAAAAATTAGTGCATGATCCTAAAAAAAACTCTGGGGGGAATTTTGTTTTCGGAAATTAGTAGTCACCATGATTGTGCCGATAGCGATAGTAATGCGGTTTTCTATTTTTCTAGTCTGAGTATTATCACTTACTGGCTGAGAAGATTTATAAAATTCAAAAGGAACTGGAAGAGAAACGGATGAAACGAAAAGAGCAGCAGCAACACCAACAGCAGGGATTGTGCAATAGCACAGCGATCGGTTTAGGCAATACTCCGCTTAGGCCAATGAACCCACCAAGTAAGTAAAAGAAATCTGTTTTCTTCGGGTTTTTAAACTTTTGTTACGTGCGGCGCTTCAATTTTGACTTTCTCTACTTCTTTTTCTAGCCGATCATTCTGGGACGAACCCCATTCCTTATCCACCCACACCAAACATGGCTCATCCTCCACCGAACATGACGGCGACGCGAGACATGTATTCACTGCCTCAGCAAAATCCGAGCCCCTTTGGGCAGTCCCCTAACCAAGGACCAGCTTCACAAGGGTCACCGGTTCCGTTGAACGTCATGCCTCACTCGATAGGCTCTTCTCAAGCCAATGTCTCACCTTCATTAATGGCGGTAAGACAAATTAACACTGCTTACGAGGATACTTCTCGCATGTTCGGCCCTTAGACGACCATTTATCGAAAACTCGGTTTCTTTCTTAGATGGTTACTCCAAGGCCTTCTGCACCAGGAACACCTCAGTTTCCGTCCAATATTGCCGCACAGCAGAAGCACTTGCAGGTTTGTTAAGTTCACGAAATTTCACCCTGAACTTTGTGTAAACAGTAGCAATAGAGTGACTAGATTTATAATGTCAGTGATTCAATACTTGAGATAGGATTTCTGTATGCGGATGAGATAAATTTTTACTTTAGTTCTTATAAGGCTTACGGGCGCTATTTTATTTAGTGTTTTGAAGTTTTGGAGTTAAAATTTTCCACCTACTCGTAGCACTTGTTTTTGGTCGATTCACACAATCATATTTCAGGGTAAAATTCATCGTTTGTCAACCAGTTTCGCAACTAAATTTCGTATTTGGTGTTTGAACATTTTTTGAAGACATCAAAAAGTCGTTGAATTTACAATACCGAATCCAGTAGACACCCTGTTGAAGATCCCTCAGACTTTGAAAACGTTAAATTGGCAGGGAAATTGAGAATGCCTGAAAAAGTCAGGAAAAATGGCTTTTTTTAAAAAAAAAAAAAAAAAAAAAGAAGATAGATAAAGGCAACGAATCTGTAATTCACTTTACCGAACTAGTTATTTGTTAACGCACATATTCTGTGGAAAAAAGTAATAATTTGCTGTTTCCGTTCAATAATTAGGGTTCTGTCTCCTGTTCATGTAAAATAAGCATTGAATTTAGCTTTCCTTACATTGGCGTAGGCTGTATTTTAGCATTTTCAGTAGTTAGAATGGGCAGGGAAATTTGTTTTGAAACCTGGAAAAGCTGTAATTTTCATCTCTGGGGGAACCTGATAATGGCAATTGACTGGAACACTACTAAAAATAATTTAGTTAATTATGTGAAGTACAATATATTATAGAACAGGGTTCATAACGTCAGGGAAATTCATAATGTCTGGAAATTTGTTGTGGCACAACTATTTTGATTGGTATAAGTATCTCATGAAAAGCATTAGAATGTTGTACAGTGTATTTGTGATCTACATTACGATGATTTTTTTAATATTTCAAAGAAGTCCTCACAAATTAAGTTTTGAGATCTAGTAGTTTCAACCACTAGTGTTTGCATTATTAGTAATATTAACACAATAAAAATCCAATATTTCTTGTAATTTTTCAATAATTTCGTCTATGGCAGTCTCTTAGCTATTAATGCTATTATTTCTTCTCGCAAAATTGCGGGCAAATTCCATCATTTCATGATCAGATCTATAATTTCTCAAATTTCCGCCATATGGTATATTTGCTCGGATCGAATCTGTAAAAATTGTTTCTTGAACTTGTCTGGCAATTTTCCAAATCGTGTCTGGAAAACCTGGTAAGGTCAGGGAAATTCAATTGAAGATTTGGCTAGTCATCCTGACAGAAAAATACAAAAAAAATAATTAATTGTAGTGTTGCTGATAGTTAATTTTAATTACAAGTGACATTTTTTATTTGATAAGTCAGGGAAAGTTAGGGAAATTAAGTTGCAAACTTTGGAGTGAACTATGTATAATGTAAAATACACGATACATGTATATTATAGTTTCCAGCAAACCCATATAAACAATTGCTTCCCGTACTTGATGTTGTTCGCTTCTGCATGCAATGCGTTGCCCAGTAGTCACATTTCTAACAGAATATCGAGCTGCTAGTATCAAATCATTAACTTGTGTTTCAAATTACGAGGTCCTTATAATAGCTGGAGGCTTTTTACTTAAAGGTGCAATTGACCTAATAATTTAGAATAATTTAGTCAAGTTAGCATAGGCCCTTTGCCTTTCTTCCGCAAAAAGCTCATTAATCTCTATGTGCGTACTAGCCCTAACCTTAAGGTCTCTAAGTGGGACTAAAGTCAACATAACTGATGATTTCGTCAATTATCAAATGTGGCTCACGTTTACCTAGATAGGCAATCAGTGCTTCGCTGCCATGTTGTTTTGTCCGTTGCTGTCTGTTTGTCTCGTCTTCGTGGCTTTTGTAGCGCCTTTTTGCTTACGTTATACATGTTGTTGTTTTAGTCTCGACCTGGGCAACCAGGCAGTGCTCAGCCATCACCTCCGGTAAGGACCCCCGACTCAATGGTAACGCTTTCTGTTGAGCCTTTAAAGCAAACCTTCATTGTCTCAATTTTTTTATTCTCCGAATCTAATCCGTTGTCAGTGTGCTTCCGTCATGACATGGTTTTTCTGTTGAAACTTTTAGCTTCAGTGTTCACCGCAGCCGCAAGCTTCCGTGACTCCGCAACCGGGGATAAGCTCGCCAGTTCACATGCAGCAACCGCTGTCCCATCAATCGCAACAGTTAACTCAGTCGCAACACCAGCAACAGCAGCAACAACAACAACAGCAGCAGCAACAACAGCCAATGTCCGTTAGCCAGTTGACGCCTCATACCCCCATGCGAGCTTCTACTCCCATGGACACAAATAATAGTCAGGATGGCGTTAGCGGAGGCTACGGAAAAGTGCCCTCCGTCAAGTCGCAGCAGCTTACGCCGCAGGAAAACACACCAAATTCACATTCCCAAAATTCTCAGAACTTGTCGCAGCCCACGCCGGCACGGACCCCAACCCCGAACAGCCACAAAGGCGGTGGCGGCGGCGGCAAACTCGACGTCAAAATGGAGCCGTTCACCCCGATGAGTGTCGGAAAAACTGGGATTAAGCAGGAGCCGCAGGAATCGTCGATGGTTTCAACATCATCGTGTATGCCTAAGGGTGAGTACCGCTTTTTGTTTTCTTGAAGTGAGAGTTTGTTAGTGCGTGATGTTGGTTCGAAAGCTTTGAAACATCTGTTTGCCAAACAACGCCACAAACACCTATTCAATTCAACTCAGTACCCTACTCTCAGTAATTTAATACCATGTGGTAGGGAGGTGTAGTCATCAGCCCAAATTAAGATTCGGTGGGTACCATCAAGACATCATTGTCAAATTGAATTTCTTGAAGCTTAAGGCTATCCTTTGGAAGAGAATTCCAATGTGGAATGGCATGCAAAAAGTAAGACCAATAGTAAGAATCCGTATGGACATGCAATTCCACGTGCAGATTGGCAATTTAAAAAATTAGCATTTTCATTCGATAGATTGCACATTTCATTCGAATATTGATGAGTGTTATATAGCCGATGGCCCCAACTTCAGGTATACATGTACCTAACGGGTACATCAGCACTGTTGAAGGGGTATGTGGCTGTCCTGAAAATTTAGCACTACCTCTATAATGAATGTGACATCAGTACTACCAACCACTCATAAAAACATTAAAATCCATAATTTTGGCTACATTTTTCTTCAAAAAATTGGCCTATGGCGTTTTCTGGCGAATGCTTAATATTACCAAACATAGTTTTGCAGCAATGTAGCTAAAATTAACCACTTTAGGTTTTGTTTTCCAAACAGTGCCATCTGTGGTGTTCCTGACGTTATTAATCTTTCTAGGAATTTACAAATTCGCCAAAAAAAACTTTTCATAGATATTTTTAAAAATTAAGTTCTCCCTCTGTTATTGACAAAACTAAAATTAATTCATATTATTTGGCAGCAATCGTCAGAAAGTTTCCCCTACCTACAGCATTTGCATCGTTTATGGTCTTGTTTTCTACAGTTAAGTTTACTACAAATTATTATTGGCGATCTGTTTAAAAAAGATGGGCCCTAATTATCCACATCATTATGCTAGATAATGCTAAAGATATCATGTTTCTCCTTAAAAATAATCATAATCATCTGTGTTTTGGTAATGTTTTCTCAGCAATTTTTGCCTACGGTGATCCCTTGATTAACAATATGACTAAACAGTTTTTTACAAAGTTGAAGAATCTGCCACTGAGGGTACATTCAACAAAAAAAATATTACATAGATTTTATTTCAGTTTTGCCTACGGCGTTCCCCATATTGATAACATTAAAAAAAATACACTGATTAACCAAAAATTATCCTAGATCTGTCTGCCACTGGGGGTTGGTACATTGAACAAAAAAAATTCTGAAAATTTTCTGAGGTTGGGAAACCGTCTAACATCCTCATGGCAAATTCTGAGTTTGTTAATAAGCTCATGCTGACTGTTGCAAATTTGACTCATTTTCAAAAGAGTATATGTAAAATAATTTCTGGGAAAATTGGAAAATTGCCTCCATTGAAAGTTGTCGGTTTTCATTTGCGGTACACATTTAATAATTTTTTTGTAACCATTTTGCAGAGGAGCCTGTGTCAATAAAGGAGGAACCCGGCACTCCGATGTCTACGGCGTGCTCTGGCGATGCGTCCTCACAGTCGGACTCGAAAGCAGCTACACCAGAGTCCAGCAGTACACCTTCAACAAAACCAAAGCTACCTAAGAAAAGTAAGCGTTTTGTCCAATATCTATTTGATACCTATTAAGCATGAAGTTATAAGGTTGTGATATGTTCTCTGGTTCGCGATTCCTGTAATATTTATTTTTTGTTTATAACACGTTGGTAATTGCTGATCTTGCCCTTATTTATCACGTTTCTGATAATTTGTATTACTCTGCAGTGTTCAAACCGGACGAGCTGAGGCAAGCGCTGATGCCAACCCTCGAAAAGTTGTATCGACAAGACCCTGAATCGTTGCCATTCCGTCAACCTGTGGATCCTAACCTCCTCGGAATCCCCGTAAGTGCCTTTCATTGTTTTCTTCTTAACAAAATCTGTCGTTTGTCAATGTCTATCTTTAGTTCTTATGCCATATGCACGCTCTTTATTTATTTTTATTTTATTTATTTTTGGCCTTTTATTTTTTTAACAATCTGGCTTGACAATTTTGAATGTTGTTGCATGCCTTTGGTTTCTTTGTTATGCTTTTTAAATGTTTTGATTCGGTGCACCAGTGGCATTTACGTTGTGGTGGTTTTTTCGTGTACGTGTTAATTTTTTGTGTGCAGAATTCTGCTTTTTTTTTGCCCAAAGTTGACATTCTGGGCATCCTTTAAATGGTCGTAACATCGTTTTACCAAATTATATACATTGAAAAGTGATTTTTCTGTTGTCGTAACGGTCCATCTATTAATACCTTGCTTTTATTTCAAAAGGTATCAGATTGGTAGTAATCTTGCGAGGTAGTATCATTCAGTAACTTTAAAGTTAGAAAATAAGTTGTTTCTCATCACTGAAATTTAAGATTTTGTCTTGACGTTTGCATCATGGTCGTTTATTTCGTCGTTATATCATCGATATAAAGGAACAAACACAAAATTATATTACACGGGTTGATTTGAAACATACGAAGGTACAGTGGAGAACACATTCTTTTAAAAATTTAATTTTGTAGTGATTGATTTCGTTTTGAATTTTAACATTTCGACGACTTTTTAGAAAATGTTAACACCGGTATATCTACTGTATATCAGCATCGGCCCACAGTTGATCCACATCATCGGTCTTTTGAGTTTTATGCCAGTATATATCATAACACAAAATATGGATTATGCGAATCGTTTTAAAACTCACGCGCCCTATGTAGAATTTGATGTTCAAAATCTAATGCATCTGGTCAGGCATGGAAATTTATTATCGCATCGTAATCAAAGGCCTTTCATTTAACTTTACACGTGCAAAAATATTGGATGGTCATCGATATTTTATCTTAATTTTGAAGGACTTGCTTAAATAATTTTTTTTTTTTAAATGTCATACCTTAGCTATTATACAAGAGCTCAAGTGATTGTTTTATTTGTTGAAATCTCCCCCTTTTAAAACTGGAAAAAGGGGTTAGAAATGTTATTAGTGTAAGAATATCCAAACACAAGCAAGTGCTATGGATTCCGTGAAGCATGGCAATGGAGTTCATATAGTGTAAATTCAACCCTTTTTGCGCTGCAAACAGGGCTACCGAAAGCTGTGTTAATCTTGGATGTATCCAAACTTATTTTTTGTTACTGATGTACATTACCAAGAAAATCAATAATCGGCGTTACTCCATTACTCATAAGTAATAAGGACCTAGGGTATTGAGACGCAGCATTTTAGATGAAAGTTGCTCGCCGATAGTTGAACATGATAGAAAGTGTCATAAATGATGCAAGGACTCTTGCTAATTCAAACTTCGAGCGACTCGTAAATCTGAATTATTCAGAATGCCTGAAAAATGTCTGCAAAGTTGTCTAATATCCCCAAATTTAACGTGCAGAAGAAAACCAATGGAGTGAAAAAGGAAGGAAAAGCAATTTCGTTGCTTATGTAGTTTGAAGCCAAAATAATCATCAAAAATGTGCATATCATTCGTAATTAGTTTTTTTTTGTTAGTATCGTTAGTAATTTCTCAGCTTTTCATAACAGACTAATTCAGCCTAATTTAAAAGCTGAGAAATTTCACTGCACAATATCTTTTTCGTGTTAAAATTCAAAGTGTATTAGGATTTACCGTTAATTCACAAGACATTTTATTGGATTAGATATGTCCGTTTAGTTCACAGCGTCCCGGACCTGGGTAAATTACCCAAAATTGGGTAAAAGTGGTTTTTCTCTTTGTGTATTGACAAACCACGGAAAACAAATTAAAATTTACCTTAAAAGTGGGAATAAAAAGTACTGAAGAAAGTGATATGTCAGCGTGTACCAGTGCGCTACAATATCTTGATATGTACGCAATATCATTTTTGCTGATACTTAATGTTACATGAACTGGGGAAAACGTACTTCCCGATAAGCGACTTTGGGTTATGAAGGAAAGAGTTTGGGAAGTGACTTAGTCTGTTCAGCGATGTTTGAAAGCTCTCAGAAAAACTTCGAGAAAAACACAATTTGAAAGCAAAAAAAAATGTAGGAAATTCAGTGTGTGGAAAAATCTGCGCTTCGGGTTGTCCTACACAGTGTTGGTATTTGCTGACGTGCAAAACAAAATGAGAGCTATTTTGGTTTTTTTAGGGCTTCACTCAGAAGAAGTATGGCGAGGTAATGTAAAATTCCGTTTTACCAGCATGATCTGTGAATCTGAAATGAAAAAATAATTGAGGAGAACAAGCATTACCTCGCCTGTTCTTCTAAGTAGCGTTTTGATGTGTGGTGCAGAATGCATGGTTGTCTTTTACAGCTTTTTATCGTGTTTTGGTGCGGCAACTTCATTCACAGTTTTGTTATTAATCTTTTGTTTTTGTTTGGTTTTTTCATTTTGTTTATTTCACTTTTTTCAACGTTGTATTTCTGTCCCGTTCTGTCTTAAGAGTCGGTCACTAATTTTGCGTGTTCGATTTTTGTTTTTCAAGGATTATTTCGAAATAATCAGAAATCCCATGGACCTGTCCACGATAAAGCGAAAGCTGGACACCGGCCAGTACCAGGACCCTTGGCAGTACGTCGACGACGTGTGGCTCATGTTCGACAATGCCTGGGTGTATAACCGGAAGACGTCGCGAGTATATCGCTATTGCACCAAGGTACGTTTAGTATTAAGTTTCCACTTTGCTCGTGGGCAATACGAAGGGAAAGTAAGGGAAATGTTGACATTTTGACCATTAACTAAGGGAAAGTCAGGGAAATTCATAACATCTGAAAATTTGTTCTGGTACAACTATTTTGATTGGTATAAGTATCTCATGGAAAGCATTAAAAAAGCTCTATTTGTGTTCTACCGTTTATAAAAAAATTTCGCCTATGGCCTTTTCATTATCATTTCTTTCCATTATCATTGATTTTTCATATGAAAAAATTCACCTATAATGCATTATTTTTGTTTAAACAAAATTTCGACTACAGCGTTTCCGTCATTATGAAGGCTTTTTTAATATTCCAAAGAGGAAGTCCTCAAAAATGCAGTGTTTGAGATCAAGTGGTTTCAACCACTAGTGTTTGCATCGTTATTAATATTAATTCCCTAAAAATCCAATATTTCTTGTAATTTTTCAAAAATTTCGCCGACGACAGTCTCTTAATTATTAATATTATTATTTCTTCTTACAAAATCGTTGACTAATTACATCATTTCGTGGTAAGATCTATTATTTCTAAAATTTCCGCCCTGCTGTATTTGCTTGGATCAAATCAGTAAAAATTGTCTTGAAATTATCTGGAAATTTTCCAAAAATGTCTGGGAAACCTGGAAAAGTCATGGAAATTCAATTGTAGATTTGACTAGTCATCCTGACAGAAAAATGCAAAAAATATAGTTGATTATAGTGTTGCAGATAGTTACATGTGACGTTTTTGATAAGTCAGGGAAATTGGGTTGCAAATTTTGGTATGAACCATGCACTGGCTTCGTAGTTGCTTGGACATGTTCACGAACTGATTTCTAATGACCGCAATTTCGTTTTCAGCTTGCCGAAGTTTTTGAACAAGAAATTGATCCTGTGATGCAGTCGCTCGGCTATTGCTGCGGTCGCAAGTTCGTTTTTAACCCTCAAGTGTTGTGCTGCTACGGAAAGCAACTGTGTACCATTCCTCGAGATGCAAAATATTGGAGTTATCAAAACAGGTCAGTGCAAAGGTCTTCTCTATTTAGCTGCAGTAGTGTAGCGTAACTTAAGATCTCAGAGAGGTTTATGTTGAAAGGGATTGTGAATCTTGCTGATCAAGGTAAGATTGGTTTCTTTATAAGCATAACTTCAGCAGAGGTAGAAATTGCGTACTCGATACTGGGTAATTAATTACTGCTTCTTATGTCCACGATATGCCAAAATTTTAGCTTTTCACTAATTGTTGGGACTTATCAAAATGGCAGAAGCAGAAATGATGATGATGATCTACGGTTGAAAATATTCAAATACCATTGAACTCCGTTATCATTAAGTTTGAATTTTCATGCACTTGTTATGACTATTTTAATCTCGAGGTAGTTATTTTCATGTCATTACAACTGACTAACTGACTTAAAGACGAATTTCTTCTAGAAAGTAGTGTTTACCAACATAATGTAGGAACTTAAAGTAACTCAAAATCAGCAATAGAATAAATCTGGTGAAAAATAGTTATTGCTATGTGCTGTTGAGCTAGTTGAAGCAGCAAAATGTGCATTCAATTTCGAATTCAGTTACATGAAAAGTTTAAGTTGCATTGAAAAAAGAAAATTAAATCGTTTTGGTTCATTAAATTTAGAAAGACAAAAAGTTGGAATGAGTTATTTTTAAACATCTTATTTCCTTCATGTTAATCATCATTTCGTATTTACAGTGAAGTTTAAATTACTGCTGATTCATTGTTTGCATATTCTCGTGATGTCATGTAAATAACATTTGTAGTTTTCAATGTTTGTTCAGTTTTTTTCCTGCTTTGTTAACTCTTCAAACAGTAGATTATTACTGCTGTGTATAATAATGACGGCTGTTATGACGAAGTGATTCAGTGTATTTCTTTACCAAATTACACATTTTGGCACCTATAGTTTAACCTGTAGTTTTTGCATTGTATTCGTTTACCTTCATTACCTCCCTTTCCTGCTTATGTGTGGATTTTACGAATCTGTTAAAAGCATGGTTAGACTGTATTTCTGTTGCAAATCTATTATTTGATGATTATAATCATCTCGTTTAGCACAGATTTTCAAGTTAATCGTTTGACTATTACATAAGCATTTAAGAATAGTGGGTCTTACTATCAGAGTGTCTGTTACAAAGTTAACCGGCATTATAATTGAAACTTAAGACATTCGTAGAAGAAATATTTCAAAGTGCTAAGTTAGGCTTTAAGTACCGCGTTTCAAATCACTGAGCTGAAATTAAAAATTTTCAGGGAATGTATGAAATCCTGCTGTTTATTTAGAAAAATATTCTACAAAACTTCGTCACAGCAATTCGTCAGTTGTAAATTGTAATAACCTTTCGTCAAGACTAAGTCCAGTAATTGAGAAAATGTGAATTGGTATACATGTATTTATTTTGCCTCATATTCATTTTAAGTTTCTTTAAGTTTTCGTTATTTTTGTTTTTGTTTTGTTTTGAATGCATTTTTTATTTCTTTTTCCTCGTCCTGATTTTGTTGTTCATCTGGTTGATGTTTTCTTCGACTGACTCGTGGAATTGCCACCGTGTAGCTCACGACAGTTTGGCCTTGTCTCTGACAGATACACGTTCTGCTTGAAGTGCTTCTCTGACATCCCGGGTGACACTGTCACACTTGGGGATGACCCATCTCAACCTCAGACGTAAGCCAATTTTCTCGTAAATAGTAATTCGTTATATCGTTGTATCGTACAGCTAATTTCGCCATCTTTTATTTTTCCAGTATGATAAGAAAAGAGCAGTTTGTAGAAATGAAAAATGACGCTCTGGATTTAGAACCGTAAGTTGACGAAATAACACACTTGAAGTTTATTTTTTCTTCGCGTTTTTCTAGTGTACAATAATCATTTTCCTCTTCTTGTGTAGTTTTGTCGAATGCATCGAATGTGGACGTAAACTTCATCAGATTTGCGTACTGCACATGGATGCAATTTGGCCTGGCGGGTAAGTCATACGTTACCATAACAATACACCTTCTTATAGAGCAACTAATGTGAACAAATGGTTAATATTGCTCATTCGTACATCTAATCCATGTCCTCATTTTGTATCAATTTGTATCGTTAGTGCGGCAATTATAACAAGTTTTGATTTTAGGTTTTCCTGTGATAACTGTTTGAAAGCCAAAGGAACTAAAAGAAAAGAAAACAAATTTTCTGCTAAACGTAAGTATATTGTTTTGAGTTACCCATTGCAGCTTCTCGTTTCTTTGTTGTTGTTTTTCTCACATTTAAAAAATAAGATGCCCGAAAACTGTGAAGTAATATGCATGAAAAAAGGGACATATTAGTAGTATAAAATAGAATTTGTGATAATTTTTTCTCTATTTTATAGGACTGCCTACGTCGAAATTAGGCATGTACATCGAGAATCGTGTTAACACGTACCTTAAAAAGAAAGAGACCGGAGCTGGCGAGGTTTCCATCAGAGTTGTTTCCAGCTCCGATAAAATAGTCGAAGTTAAACCTGGAATGAAAAACAGGCAAGTGCAGTGTAATGTGGCACCGTTGACTCTAGGTTATGTGATCATGTAGTTGCCCGGTTTGGTTCACAATTTTAAAATGTCAACTTGTGATTTATTATTTTTTAAGGTTTGTTGACAATGGTAAACTACCGCACCAGTTTCCATACAGAGCGAAAGCATTGTTTGCTTTCGAAGATATGGACGGCACGGACGTATGCTTCTTCGGCATGCACGTTCAGGAATATGGGTCGGATTGTCCTCTACCAAATACAAGGTATTCATTTTGCTAGTTATTATATTAAGATTTAATTACTTTTTGTTGTTTTTACCCGGCATATATCTGAAAGCATTAGATGGAGATGGAAATCGATACTGATACTTGGGTTTTTTCATATTTCTAGACGTGTGTATATAGCATATTTAGACTCCGTGCATTTCTTTCGTCCGAAGCAATACAGGACAGCTGTTTACCACGAAATTTTACTCGGCTATCTAGACTACGTAAAGCAAATGGGGTATGAGCAAAGACTGATTTTTTTCCCATGTCTTAGTCACTGTTCAGTTTGTTTTAAACTGAACAAAATCAGTTTTCAGCGTTTTGTTAATAGATGTTTTTGTGCATTTTATTAATAGATACGCTATGGCTCACATCTGGGCATGTCCTCCTAGCGAAGGCGACGATTACATTTTTCATTGTCATCCACCCGAACAAAGGATACCCAAGCCCAAACGACTTCAAGAGTGGTATAAGCGCATGTTGGACAAGGGGATCATCGAAAGGATAGTGTTAGATTACAAGGTAAGTGTTTGAACAAATTCTGGTTGTCGAGCTAAGATTTAACTGCAAGTGTGTAACTTTGTTTGTTTGTTTTTGCATTACAGGATATCCTTAAGCAGGCTATGGAGGACAAACTCAGCAGTGCGGCCGAGCTTCCCTACTTTGAAGGAGATTTTTGGCCAAATGTTTTGGAAGAAAGCATCAAGGAGTTGGACCAAGAAGAGGAGGAAAAACGGCGGCAAGCAGAAAGCGCTGCAGCTGCCGCTGCCGCCGCGGCGGCGGCTGGCACCACCGATACCGAAACAGAAGGCCTTGATGTAAGTTTGATGATGCAAATGTTTAAACTGTCTAGCGACTTCTGCGTACGTGCCGGCAAACACAATGTTCTGATCATATGCTCATTATCCAAGCAGGGAAAGAAAAAAGGGCAAAAGAAAGCCAAAAAATCAAATAAAAATAAAAGCAATCAGCGGAAGAATAACAAGAAGTCGAACGCACCTCAAGTTGGCAATGATCTCTCAGCCAAGATTTACTCTACTATGGAAAAGCACAAAGAGGTAATTGAACTTTTTCTTCTATAAATCAAGAATCCTTGGAAAAGTAATTCAACTCAGTACCCTACTGTCATTAATTTAACACCATGGGGTAGGTGGGTGTAGTCCGTTAACCCAAATTAGGATTCCGCTTAATGGGATGGCTGTTAATGCTATCATTCGTTTATTGTTATCGAAATCGCCGAATCCCGAACGCTCGTATACAAATACGCAGTGAAATCATCGGTTATTGTAATCAACAATTCGCTTATTGCTGTCATTTTCCCTCATGGAGGATTCGTAAAACATGAGGAATGAGAAGTTTTAGAATAAAACGTCTATAATGATGTCCCATCTGCTATGAACGGCGAAAATTTCGAGAAAAAAATATTCAAATGGTATCCCCAGTGACTAAATCCGGCACTTGCTAGACTATCTGTGACTGAATTTGACATTGACGAATGTGAAAGGTGCATCTTATTTGAGAAACCACCAACAAATGTTGAGATGATAGAAGCACTAATAAATTTACCTTGGTGGACAGCACGTACATATGTACATAAGAATTCAAATTAAGTAACGATCGCCTTTTCTTATTATTCGTCTATTGTTATCGAAATAGCCTGAGCCCAATGTGATCCCATTAAGTGGAGTCCACTGTATTTCCCAAACACATCCTTTGATATCGATTCATGTGCATTAATCTCACTACGTCAATTATAATTATTGCTTTTTATGTTTAGGTGTTTTTCGTGATTCGGCTACACTCTGCACAGGCTGCACTTACGCTCCCGACAATTCAAGATCCGGATCAGCCTATTCCGTGTGACTTAATGGACGGAAGAGACGCGTTCCTCACGCTGGCCCGGGAGAAACACTACGAGTTTTCTTCTCTAAGAAGAACGAAGTTTTCGAGCATGGCAATGCTCTATGAACTTCACAACCAAGGGCAGGATCGTTTTGTTTACACGTGCAATAACTGTAAAGCCCACGTGGAGACAAGATACCACTGCACTGTTTGTGATGTAGGTTTCGAATATAGGGTTGTTTTTGCATATTTGGGAATACTATCCTACACCGGATTTGTCGTTTATGTAACTCGTAGGATTGTATTTCGTTAAATATGCAACTTCTGATCCTGGTTTTTTTCCTATCTATCTTTTTCCCCGTTTGTTTATTATGTTATCAAGATCCCATAAAATCCCGTATGAGGACAGATAAATATAACATGTCTAAAAATGTAATTTTAGACATATTCATTTTCTTCCGAAAAAAAATAGAGGCATAGTGAAAATTTGGCAATTAAGAAGTCATATAAAAGCAATCAGTTATTAAAATCAAATTAATTACGCGACTTTTTTTAGATTGAAAATGGGATCATCTTTTGTATGTTATTTTTGTCCTTATTTTACTTTGTTACGGAAGGATGTGGTAGTTCCTATTATTTTCTTGAGTTATAAAACACCAAGCTATCCGATATCCATGGCAGAACCATATATTGTTTCTGAGGTGGAGATTGTGTAACTTGGTGTTTTATTTTAAAATGCTTTGGTTTGTGCATTTTATTTTTATTCGTGTTTCTGAGTTTCCGATTTGTCTTCTTCGAGCATCAAACGCACTAACGTGTTTGCAGTTTTAAACACTGTGCTCTTTCATTTCAGGATTTTGATCTCTGCGCAATTTGCTACGACAAAGAGCGCCACCCACATAAAATGGACAAACTTGGCTTCGACCTCGACGATGGCAATCCCTCCAACGACCAGAAGCAGAGCAACCCTGGGGAAACGAGGCGGTTGTCCATCAAGCGTTGCATCCAGTCCTTGGTGCACGCTTGCCAGTGCCGAGACGCCAACTGCCGTTTGCCGAGCTGTCAGAAGATGAAACGCGTCGTGCAACACACAAACAGTTGCAAGCGGAAAACGAACGGCGGTTGTCCAATCTGCAAACAACTTATTGCTTTGTGCTGTTATCATGCGAAACATTGCGAGGTAAGTTTTCTTTTTTACCTTTTTTTTCCACAAACATTTCGCATTAACGTTTTTACTCCTGTTGCCGATTCTGCGAATTTCCCAGTGGAAAAAGTAGCATTCAAAGTAGAATAGCTGTGGAAAATATAGTACATTTCTTACAGCTTTGGAAAGTTCCCACACAATGAGTCCTGATTTTACACCAGAAATAAACCCCATAAGGCTTGCGTTAATTTTTATTGCTTAAGAAAGTCCAAAATAACGAAACTCCGGATTTGTCAATGCAAATTTGAACAAGTGCACTTCCCACACAAAAATGCAAAAGAAAACACTAACAGACATTGAAGTGTAGTGTATGTGTAATGAAAGGTAAATACCGTCTAACTTCACCTAATGTAGCAAAGGGGGTTTAAATTAGGCTGTTTCAGAGGATACATTTCTCTGTCTGTCTTTGATACTGGACATTTTTCAATTTCAAATTTATTTTTCTGAAAATGGCCCTAAAAATTCTACCCCATGAGAAAAAATGTCATCATTTGATATTAAGTTTCTCTAAAAATAACTCCTGCGACGCTTTTAAATTATTAATCTCCATAAACAAATTTGTGGAAATCTGTTTAAAAAAATTGTCTTGGACTAGTTTTTTAAAAAAATTCGCCTACGGCGTTTATTGTTTATTAATATTAGGCCTGTTACTTAATTTTTCACGCCTTGATCTCGAAAAATGCTGTATCCGCCCCTGGTGAGCATATAATTGACACAAAAAATTGTTTATTGAACCAACAAAAATTGTATTTTTTATACTGGAAAAAAAATTATATTTATATTGGTAAATACTGGAAAAATGAAATTGCAGTTCAGTAGACACCCTGCTTTAGTATTTTTCGACTGAAGCTTCTAATGCCATCGTGCAAACTCGAATGCTCGTCCCTTGTCAAATTTACACCGATGATTAAATCGCTGAAAACCTGCTGTGTTTGATCTTGCAGGAGGCCAAGTGTCCCGTTCCCTTCTGCATCAACATCAAGCACAAGCTGCGCCAGCAGCAACTCCAGACCCGCGTCCAGCAGGCCCAGATGCTGAAGCGGCGCATCTCCAGCATGCAGGCAGTGCAGAACCGCCCCGTGGCCGTGGTGCCGACCATGCCCAGCCAGCCGCCCTCGCAGCCGTCTCAGCCGCCGCACCCGGGTCTCCAGGCGTCCTCGCAGCCCGGCATCGGCATGAAGCCGTCCACGGCCGTGCCCCCGCCGGGCGCCATAACGGCCATCAAGCAGGTGCAGGCCACAGTGGCTCGGCTGCAGGCCCCGCAGGCACCGCAGATCGTACCCGTGGGCTTCGGCAAGGGCAACGCGCCGCCAAGCTCGGCCATCGGCGGCCCGGGGCACCCGGCCATGCACGCGCAGATGCACAAGCCCATGAACCCCCTGCAGCAGGGCCCCAACCGCATGATGTCCAACATGGGCCAGTGGGACAACCGGTACGTTGGCCCCGGCGTTCCCGGACCCGGTGGTCCCGTGCCGGGGCAGCAAGTTCCTCCCGGCATGCAGCAGGTCATGCGGCAACCAATCCCCGGCCAGATGATGGGAGGGCCCCAGCAGGGACCACCCAACCCTGGCATGGGACCGCCTCAGCAGCCACCGGGACAGAGACCCAACCAGATACCGCAGGCGCTGCAGCAACTGCTGCAGACGCTGAAATCGCCGACGTCGCCGCAACAGCAGCAACAGGTGCTGGCCATCCTGAAGTCGAACCCGCAGCTGATGGCCGCGTTCATCAAGCAAAGGGCCTCGGCCAGCCAGCAGCACCACCAGCAACAGCAACAGCAGCAGCAGCAACAGCAAAACCAGCAGTTGAACCAGCAGCTCATGCAGCAACAGCAACAACAACAGCAGCAGCAGCAACAACACCAGCAAGGTATGCACGTCGGCATGCAGGGTGGTAGCGTTCAAGGCGGCAACATGCTCGGTGGCATGCAGGCCGGTATGCCCGGAGGCATGCCCCCGGGAATGACCCCCGGCATGACCCCGGGAGCAGCCCAGATGCAGCAGAACCCGCAGGCCTCCATGACCCAACAGCAACAGCAACAACAGCAGTGGCTCAAGCACCAACAACTGATCGTGATGCAGCGGCAGCAGCAGCAACAACAACAACAGCAGCAGCAGCAGCAGCAGCAAGGACATTTCCAGCAGCCGCAAGCCCCGCCTTACAGCCAGAGGCCGCGGCAGCCGATGAACTTTGCGGGCTCGCACCAGGGCTTCCAGGACGGGCAGGGACCGTACCAGTTCACGGCGCAGCAGCAGCAGCAAATGCTGATGCAGCAACAGCAGCAGCAGCTGAAGCAGATAGCGTCGCCGAACCACCCGCCCATGAGCCCGCAGCAGGGCATCATCGGACACCCGCAGCCGGTGCCGTCGCCGCAGCAGCAGCAGCTCATGCAGCAGGTGCGCTCGCCGCCACCCGGTGCCGCGGCCCTGGTGCAGGCGGTGCGGTCGCCGCAGCCCATCCTGTCGCCGCGGAACCAGCCGAGTGTGCAGAACCACCCCGCGCCGTCGCCCCGCAACCAACCCGTGCCGTCGCCCCATCACCCCGCACAGACGCACTCTCCCCACCCCGGGCACGGCCCACACGGCACCCCCGACCCCAACCAGATGAACGCGAACAGTGATATGATGCTTCCGCAGATGTCGAACTCGGGCATGGGCATGCCGCCCCTGCAGAGCCCCGCGAACACGGACCTGGGGCTGTCGCGGGACGACGTGGACACGACCCCGTCCACGCCGCAGGACCCGCTCACCAAGTACGTGGAAAACTTGTAACGGCGGCGACACGTGCACCAAGAAGTAAAAGAAGAAATGTGACTTAATATACCCGGGTGAGGGCCGAAATAGCGGGGAGGTCATTTTATTCTTCATTGTCGAAATGCAAATTGAAATTTATGATATTTATATACGGGCTATGGACCACGCGCGATCCAATGGTAGAGTGACCTTGGACCTTAAAATTCATTTTAAGGGCCAAATTCTAAGCAGTTGCTCGAACACCCCGAGTCCCAATTTGAAAGTTGTAGAGCGTACTCGAATTAGCGTAAATCACTTTTCACTTTTCATTTACACCATTTTAACGTTGTTTTTTGTGCTTTTCGCACGATTCCGATAAATATACTGATTCCAGTATGCTCCGCAACTTTCAAATTGGGACTGCGGGTGTTTGAGCAACGGTTTAGAATTTGACCCTTAAAATGAATTCTAAGGTCAAAGATCACTTGTGATCATTGGATTGCCCATGGTCCATAAACTAAATATCAATCATCAACTTCAATTTACAATTACTCAATAAGGAATGAAATGACCTCTCCCCAGTTATTACGAATCATCCAGTATGTGGAATGGACCTGCCGGGCAGATGGGCCTTAGTATTGCATTTTGTCGGGAGTTTTTCTGAACAAATTTGAAACGCGAACCATCACCCAGAACAGATTTTTTCGTAGGATGGAGGAGGAAATTGCGCATTTTAACGATATTTTATTTTATACCTAAAACAGCGACCGGGTTTTTCAGAGTTTCCCGAGGTACGTCGCTAGCCGATGAAATGATGGAAAGATGGAAAGCGAACGTAAGCAAAGGACAGTTTTAACGAAATGAGCAACGCGCCGCATGCTCGGACACGAGGTTGCGCCGTGACGAGTTTCGAGAAAAACCCCGTCGTCCGGACGGGTTTGCGTACTGCTGTTTGTTTTTTTCCATATTGTAGTTTTAAACTCATAGGGATGGTAGCTAAGTTTATTTTCTTCCTACTCCGATGCATAGGCCCCCCCTGTGATGCCCAAAGTGGAGAATGTGGCTGATCGTGAATTGTCGCGGTTGATGCCGTTGCCGATCCTTCGATTCTAAATTGTATAAAAATGCGCACATTGAAGGATTTCCTACTTATCGCATTGTAATTAATAAATGTGTGCATCTTTTTCAGCAGTTCTTATCCTTATCGATTTCATTTTTGTGATTGTGCTCCCCCCTCTTCATTCGTGTACTCGCTCGATGAGGTCTCCTTTTGTGATTGTACAGCTCGCCCCCCCAGTTCTTTTTGTTAAGATTCATCATGGTAATGTCATATGATTTTTTTTATTAAGTATAAAAACTTTTTAGTAAGACAAGTCAGCTGTCGGAAATTATAATATAAAGTGTTGGAAATGCGTTTTTTCAACTGCTTTTTTTATCGGTGGATCTATTGCTTACCCTATCGCAGTTGAAATTAATTTATAAAATTGGGTATCAATAACTTTTGTGGATTTTTCCACTAAATGAACATGCCACCACAATACTGTTGCCATTGGACAAGCCATAAACCTGTTATATTATCAGTACTACTTGACTGCTCTCGTCTTCATTGCGTCTTACGTGTTTTTTGAACTTTCTAGCGCGTTTATGAACATCATGGATTTTTCAGCTCCTTGTTACACTACCTGGCTAAATCAACTTCTGCATCTGCTAAATTTTCTTGCAACCCAGAAAGTTCTTGTATTCTCATAATACAAGGGGAGTTCAAAAAGTAAGGTAATTTATTTTTTTTTAAAAATAACGACTTATTATGTGAAAAAATTTAAATATATATTTTGTAGAGCATTTAATACTCTTATTTTCCAACATAATCTCCACAGTTATTGATGAATTTGTCCCATCGCCTCATAAGTTTCTGCATACCATCGTCGTAAAATGTGTTTGGTAATGTTCACAATTGAAGAAGTGCAGAAACTTGTGACGCGATGGGACAAATGCATCAATAACTGTGGGGATTATGTGAAAAAATAAGAGTATTAAATGCTCTACAAAGTGTATATTTCTTCATTGTCACATAATAAATCTTTCAATTTTTAAAAAAAAAAATTACCTTACTTTTTGAATTGCCCTCGTACTAAAGATACACCGAACTAAAATCTAGTTTTACAAACTAGGTAATGGCTGTGTGTTTCTGACTCTGTAATGGAAAACTAGATTACATATACATATTTCTCATAAGTGTCACCCTCTACGTAACCACGTTTTTTAATTATCGCGTTTTAACTTTGGTAGGCCTTCAGTATAACTTCTCCAGATCATTTGGTTTCAGAAAGATGTTGCAATTCTCTTCAAGAAATTCAATTTTACAATGACGATGGTGAAAATCCTGATGCGGTGTTAATTACCCAGTAAATTGGGTTGGACTACACCACCTACCACTTACTGATCGTAGGGTACTGAGTTGAATTGAATTGAAAAGAATTGGCTTTTTTTTCCTTAGCATCTCGCCAATAATGGTCATACCCAAATTTTATACTAAAAAGTTGTGGATAAACCTGAAAGTTTTAGATTGTCGTTTTTCGTATGCTTGTTGTTATAAATTTTAAATTTTATGAAGCAACTTTATATGATCGCATGCAGTATTTCCTGCACAATCGTTTAGATTTTTGATATTCGTTTATCTGACTTGAGAAGCTATGCAACAGTTTTTCGTTTCCTCACAAGTTTAATGCATGAACATGTATAACAGGGTTTCCAAGATGAAATTTTCAACTTTCATGACATTTCCCTGACTTTTTCAGGTTTTAAAGCATTCCCCCTTCCACCACGACCTGTGAAAGCGCAAAAATTAGACATATATTTATAGGTTCTCAAGGTTTTAAAACATATTTCCCTGACAAGTGAAACTGCACAAATTTGACATATGCCAATGAATGAATGCTATATTTATAGGTTCGCCAGGTTTTAAAACATATTTTAATGACTTTTCCAACTTTTCAAACATATTTCCCTGACTTTTCCATGTTTCAAAACTAATTTCCCTACCCAGTAGTGCAAAATAATACGTGCCAATGTAAGGCATGCTATATTTATTGCTTATGATACATAAACAGGAGATGAACAAATTTAGATTAGTTTTGTTTTTAATTGACATTTTCATTATGATTTTTTGTCACAGAATTGTTCTGCTTCTCTTCATTTCTGTTACTAGTTTTGTAAAATGTATCATTGATTCGTTGAATTTCTCTAACTTTTTTCAAAGCAAATATTGAAATTAATTTTCCCTGACTTTACCCTTACTTTTACAGGCATTTTCAATTTCCACGACTTTCCATGACTAGATGCCAGGAAATGATGTACAGGGTTCACTGTGAATACCATTTTCTGGCATGTATTGCACAAACCTTTGACTTATGCACTTCTAACCTTTATTTTTAAAACATCATGTTTTGCACATGTTTTACTGAGCCCCTAGGTGGCGCTCTGCTGACCAGCCCTGGCTGACCTAAATGTTTTTGTCACGTGACAAAAACGTGACATTTAAAAGGGCACATTGCTAAAGGTAGGCCCATTCCTTCGTTTTGTGTCACCATAGCGTGTTGGTCTCGCTTTACGTCTTAATTCAAAGCTGAACTTTAAATAACTTTAAAATTAATTATACGATTGTTATTTCACTTCATCCATCTTCTGAACAATCTGCACGGCCACCACTTAAGGAGCGTTTTTTCAACATTGAAGCTTTCGTCATTTGTAAGTACAAGTACCATTATCCATTTACCCAGTACCAACAAAGGAAAAAAAGTAGGCCTAGTACTAGGGCCTAAACGCACGTGTTGGGCACTTTTAAACTTTCTTATGGAAATACGAAAAATCTGTTTGCTCCTGATTATAAAGTATCTCAACGTTGTTCGCTGGTAATTTGCGACCATATTTTTTTACAATAAAATTTGTTTTCGTATCTGTTGCCCTTTTATTTTTTTCATAGGCCTACCACGTGTGCACAGTAGGCCTATGAAAAAATTAAAATGAGTAGAGATGTAAACGTACTTTTATTATATTATATACAGGTACATTACAGTGTTAATATAACAACGGCAAAAAAACAATTACAAATTTGAAAAAGGACTTTTAAATTTGCTTTTTCTCCAGAAAAAAAGTTTGGTAATGAACCTGAGATTCTTAATTGAGAAAGTCAGGGGATTTGTAACTGACTGGAAAATTTTAAAAAAGTTCCGTGTATTTGGCGATTTTCAAAAATAATAGCTTTGTCCATGTAAAGTACTGCGAGGCCTATGAAAAAAATTTAAATTAGTACAGATGTAAACATACCTTTATAATATTATTTACATTAGCGTTAATGTAACAGCGACAAAAAACATTTGCAAATTTCAAGGTCTTTCAAGAAACTTAATTAGCTTTTTCTCCAGCAAAAAAACATGGTAATGGTACATCATGGTATATGACAAACCTACAGCAAGGTTCCCACAGAATCTGGGAATCCAGGGAAAGTCAGTGGATTTGTAACTAATTGGAAAAGTCAGGGAAATTGGGTATAAATGACAATTTTTGTGAAAAATTCATTAAAATTTGACAAGAAATCCATCTTAAAACAGGAATTTCTCTCCATTCAGGTCCTTATATAATTTCATAAAAACATTACTAAAATTTGATTAATTTTATCAGTTTTAAAAAAAATTGCCTGCAGTGCTCTTGGAAGACTAATATTTGTAAGAATCTTTGAAATAATGCAATATTTCTTTTAAAAAAATCGTCTATGGCGTTCTCTTAAACATTGGCATTAAATTTAACACCATGCAATTTTTTTTAGAAAAGCCTGCTGAAATCCATTATTTGTGGTCTAGTTTTGTAAATAAAATACCTTGGTGTTCTTAATATTGTCCATGTCGATACAAGTGGGTTGTTGGAAATGTGGTTTTTGCACCTCTATCACTAATCTTAGCATTTTAATATTTTTAGACTTTTGATCTCCACCAGTACAAAAATGTATAACACGGACCTGATGCCACCTTTGAGCGAAGATGAAATGTCGCCCGAGCTGAGGGAAGGCTTGCCAGTGCGTATGATTAATCCTACCCTGTTCAGCAACCGTTACCTTCTGCACATGGTTCACGCTGTTGAATGCCGTGATGTAAATTGCTGCGCTTCAGACTGCAAGTACTTGAAGACCATTTTCCAACACGCCAGCAGCTGTAAGCTCAAGAAGGCAGGTGGTTGTCCGATGTGCAAACAAATGTTTTATATACGGACTTTTCACGTAGAGAAGTGCGAGGTTTGTTTCTTTTTTTTCCACTATTTGTTCCACAAAATATGTACAGGGTTCATACTGAATGGTCAAAATGTCCAGATTTCCCTTAAAGTCAGCAAAATTCATAATGTCTTGAAATTTGTTGTAGCACAACTATTTTGATTTTAAGTATCTCATGAAAAGCTGTATTTGTGTTATACTTTTTATAAAAATTTCGCCTACGGCATTTTCAGTATCAGTTCTTATCATTAACATTCCTTATGAAAAATTTGCATAAAATGCATTATTTTAAAGTCTGGAAACGTTATGGAAATTCAATTGAAGATTTGGCTTGTTATTATGACAGAAAAATACAAAAAAAAATAGTTAATTGTAATTTGGCCAGGGAAATTTAGTTGCAAATTTTGGTATGAACCATGATGTAGTGATTGTTTCTCAACAACATTTCACTCGCGCTTCATAGCACCCATTACAAAATGTGAAAAGGGTTTAAATCTGGAAACGGTTGAGGACATATTAATGCTTGCCCTGTATGTAAATAACCAAAATGACCAATCTTTTCTTTTACTTTTCCAGGACGATGCATGTAGACTGGCTCAATGTAATGAGGTGAAATTGAGAATAAGCGCTTATCGGGCCGTGAGGTTTGCTCGAAGGGACGAGGCGCGGAGACGACATTTCCACAGCAAGCAAGCAAACTGCTCAGGTCGGGTCAATCCTTACCAACGACGTCCACAGGGCAATGATACAGTCTTGAGTCCATTGCACGCGGCTTTGGATTCTCTGCAGAATCTACAAATTGGAGCTGAGGGCAATGCTACACCCAGTTCTGCTGTTGCGGATCAGGAACAGCAGGTTAATTTGCCCACGCAACAACCGGTTCCTGGTCAGATGTTGGGAGTGTCCCCTCTTCGGAATCTTTGTCTCCACGAGATACCACCGCCGCAATTTCCTTGAGTCGTCGTGCAAGCCCGACCTGCTGATGGTAATGGCAGGTTTTGTTCGGCAAGGAGTCCCACGTACTCGGCAAGAAGAATACTGGCAATTGGAACTTGTCATACTGCAGAAGAACATCAACAACATGCCCTACTAGGTCACGGTGCCTCCAGAGGCTCGATCATGCAACCTGTTCATTTGGCATGAAATTTGCTCTGCCCCACCCAACCCCAATGACTGAAACTGTCATTTCTTTGGCTAGAAATAGTTTTCTTCATTGTTTCGGATAGAGCAAATTATTTTTTATACTGTGTGCAGTTTTGAATGCACATTTTTTTAAAAATGAATTAAATTTTTGTATTTCTACGTATATTCGTTTGATTATTGAAAAGTCCTACTTGTAAAACTATCACTGCGTTTTTCTTGGAGGATGGGACTGTGGAAAACCGCATGTTCAGGACCGTCAGCATAGCTTACACGGGATTCGAAACCTCGTCTCCCGATCGCAATGCAAGAGTAGCACTACATGGAGGGAAAATTTCTGGAAAATCATTGAATATCATGGAAATTATAATGAAAAAGTGGCAGGGAATTAGTTGATTAAACATAAAAATTCTGGATAAAATCCATCATCTCCATAAATCCATTAATTACAATCCAGCATCCATCCTGAAAAACATGAAATTGTCAGGGAAATTGGAAATGTATGAAAAAGTCAGTGAAAATTGGTTTACTATAATTTGCAGAAGGCATGGAAATTCAATTAACCAATCGGTAATACATTGATTAATTAAACATCATTATCTTATAAATATTTTTGATAAAATCCATCATTTCCATTATTTAAAACGCATCATCCATCTTGAAAAACGTGACATTTCAAGGAAATTGGAAAGGTATAAAAAGTCAGTGAATATTGGTTTACTTTAATTGCAAAAGTCTGGAAAATTCAATAAATTAGTAATACCTAAACACAGCCAGTTATTGGTGGACACAGAAATAAGGAGACAACAAGCAATTTTGTGGAGAAATTTTATTGAAATTGCCAATTTTCCCAAAAAAAACTAATCTAAAATTACTCTTTAGTTATGAAAATGTGCGTTTTTCCTGTTTACATAATAAGCAACAAATGTAGCATTGCAAACACTGACATATGTCATTTTAGCATTTTCAGCGGTCAGGGAAATTTATTTTGAAACCTGAGAAAGTCAGGGAAGTTGACAATCCTCTGGAAGTTTGTTGTAAAGAAAGCTGCATGTTATGTACATGTCAATTTGTTGTAGTGTGGCACACCGACGCTTATTGGTAAGATTTATTTTCAACGAATCTGCAGTGAGGTGCCTTCACACTGTTATAGCGCGCGCATTTTCGTAGGAGTAATCTTGGCCAATCAGAGGAGGAAGATGACATGTGTCGTCTGCTAGCAGTCCAAGGAAGTACAAGTACGACAGCAGTGAAACTAGCTGGATAAGAAGTAGGTTCAAACTGTAAGTTTGAATACTTTTGCGTGGTTTACAGCTACAGTAGTAGCTGAAATAGGCTAGTGAAATTTAGTTTTGATACAAAGCGACACGTTATCACTAATATATTAAGTGCAAAATCTAATTCTCGATGTAAAGTAACCGAGTTGGAAATATAGTGCTTCAAAAAAAAGTAACCACAATTTATTTTTCTGAGAAAAGTACAGAAATTTGTAAGACGTGTATTATGGACGAGCCTTGGCTGACGATTGCAGTGTGACACGCCGATGCCTATTGGTCCAATTGGATCCCTCCCTTGTCGCGTGACATATTTTGTCCAATCACTAATCCTCATTACGTAACTTAACTTCTGAGCAGTTTATGTAAACTTTTCCTTTCGTTTTCGATTTTTGACAAGCAAGGTCTTGGATTTATTGGGACAATTTCATCGTCGTTTGATTCATTGGACAAGTTTTTAAAGGCAGACAAGTAATACAGTATTATTTCTTACCAGTTGATGTTCATAAAAGAATCAATGTGTTTCTAATATCGACATTATGCAACTTGTTTACATTACCATTTTATTATTATGCATGTGATTGATTTATTCACATGTGTTTTGATTTGTCGGATTTAGTCTTTTGACTTATTCATGTTTGACTTTTGATTTGTCTTGATTTATTTGTGTTTTGACTTGATATTTGTCTTATCTGAATTTCCAGTTGAAGACTGTCACACTAAAAAATTAATAATTTTAAGCAGGATATCCTCTTATTTCAGTATTTTGATCTCTTTGTTAGGACATCCCACCCAAACTTCATAAAATGGACCAACACCTAGGTGATGACAATTCCTCGACGGATCAGACATTACTTGAATCAGAGCTTGAATCTGTCAGCAATGCAGTGCAGGCAATCGTGGATTGTCTTCAGGGTCTGAAAATTGGTGCTGTGGAATTGGATACTGGCAACTCTGCTTCCAGTTCCGCTCCTGAGTCCTCTGCTATGCACCCACAGATGCACGAACCGATGAATCCCGTACATCAGGGCCCCAACAGTATCTGGTCCGACGTGGGACAGTTTGGCTCCAGTAATGTTAATCCTTCTCAGCAGGTTCATCTGGTTCTGCAGCAGTTGCTGCAAGTGCTGAGGTCGCCCCCGAGTCCGCAACAGCAGCAACAAGTGCTAGCAATTCTCAAGGCCAACCCTAAGTTAATGGCAGCCGTCATCAAGCATAGGGCCTTCCAGCTACAGCAGCAGCAGCAAGAAAATCAGCAGTTGAACCAATAACAGCCCTGGACGAGGATTTCCCCAAACTACCCCGATCTTATTTTTATGTTTAGAAATGCAGTTTGTGTACGTGCAATTTTAAGATATATATATATAATTGAAACTATTTATGGATTTTGTATATCGGTTCCTTATTCTGATGATTGGACCTTTGAAAGGATATGTATCCTTATAAGATGTCCAATAAAAATATTTGTTGTCACGCAGGCTATCAATTGTTCCTATATTTCTAAGTCTGACCTGTTTAATCCTGTATTTTTTCTCATATTTCTCTTGCAAACTTCTGTTGCAAAGAAAAATCTGACAGATACTGGCTCAAATTCATCATTTGAGATCGGTCTACTTTAAAAAAAAAAAAAAAATTGACTACTGCCTTAATTTCCCTGAATAGATCACATACATGAATATGCAAATCCATCATTAATGGTATTATATCTAATTATTACTTATTAGGCACACTGAAGACCTTTGCTCTTAATTCGTATGAAAAGCATAAGCAAAAATCCAGGTCACTCTACATGCAGTCTTCAATTATCCCATTTATTTTTCTCTAAAAATAGTCTTGTATTCTTTTTCATTTTTTTCTGTATTATTATACCTGTCTGTTTTAAAAAGTACCAATGAAATTTAAATTTGATAGTATAAAAGATCACTAATATTAATTGCAAAATTTAATTCTTGATGAAAGTTTATCAAATTGGAAGCATCTGATCTGCAAATTGCTGTTACTGTGATTTATGGACGATCCTACCCTAAGACTTGTAGTGTGGCACGCCGATTCCTATTGGCCCAATTTGGATCCCTTCGCTTTCCACGCGTAAAATATTAATTTTTAGTTTTTAACGAATCTGCATTACGTTCGGTGTCAGTTTTTCGTTTGATTTTGACGTTGATTTAGAACCCATTAGACAATAAGTATTGTCTGATAGGGAATAGTGCCAAGTTTTTAAATCTGGGCAAGTCTTCTAGCGTAGTTTTAAACGAACTTAGCTAAATTTCAAGTTGTCAACATAATGGCTGTTGATGAAGAATTGAAAAGGCTTGGCTGGTATGTCCATACATTTGATGAAGCTCATTTCTCTATCTCATAATAATGTGTAAAATAAATGCCATAATTGTAATGAGATTCACATTGGTGACTAACCTCAATTATTGGTGTAAAATAGTGCAAATTTGATTCCCTGATTGAGATCTACATAAATGCATGTACAACCCATATTAGGAGTCAGAGAAACTTACATGTATATGACCAGATTTTATATTTAGTGTAAGGAGTATTCATGTAGACCTATTGTATTACTAACTGTTTGCTGAATTTTGGCATCTTCAATGTGTAATAGCTGTTATAATTTTGACCCTGCAAGGATGTTGAGGGTTTTGGAAAATCGAATTATTTTTTCATTACTAACACGTTTGATAAATTGTTTCATGCTTTCAGGCATTTAACATCTGAAGGGCTTCAGTTGTGTTTGGAGAATGTTGATAGGAAAAATGATGTAAAAGCTATTATCAAAAAAGCTCTAGATGTACGTATGGTTAATTTCTCTTTAGAGATTGTCACTAAGTTTTCTTTACCAGTAAATTAAGCTTTACGTTCAATTGTGATATCGCTTTGCCGTTGAGCAAAGTTTTCATTAAAATTTTAGTTGTACAAGTGAAACAAATACCACTATGAGGTTTTGAAATTATTGAAGCACACATGTATTGGTGGAATACAGGTTGTACTTTTTTATGGACATGAAGAGTCATGACAGAATGAAGGGATAAATAACTTAAGTGGAATGGTCGTTGCTTATCACATGATGAAGTTTGATGCAAATCATTTCAGATTGATTTAAAATCCATCGGGGACCAAATTCTCCCCGATGATATCAATAAAGGAAAACGAGATTGGGTTTGTAACATTCTTTTAATTTTTTTTTGCTTAATAATTGAAAAGCGGACTACTGAACCATTCTGTTCATTTTAGATAGAGGGAGATTTAGTACTTCAGGTTGTTAAAATAACAAACGTGTCGGCACCGAAAATTAACGAAGAATCGAATGCAGCTCCTCGCATGCTCAAAATCCAGTTAACTGATGGGCATGTCTATTGCTCAGCGCTAGATATCGGAATTCTAAAATTCATCGAGTATGTATTGTCCGTTACACACTCAATTTAATTCTGAAATGTCACTATTAAGCGTTTTCACTATTGCTTAGCATCCACACTCCTCCGGGAACCAAGGTGCGCCTTAAGGGGAACAGAATCCCATGCCAGAGTGGATTTATTATGTTAAATAGTTCAAATATCGAAGTTCTGGGCGGGCAAGTTGAAGCCTTAATAGAGAAATGGAAATTGGCTCAAGTATGATTACTCCTTAAAAACTAGCATTTCCTAGAATGTATTCAGGGTTTTCAAATTGTGAAAATATATTTTAGTCGCTGACAAATTATAATCGAAGGAAAGCTAGCCAAGATGGTGGAGCTCCTCCTTGGGTACCATTTGGACAGAAGATAGTTACTGGTGGTGTCCAGGATGTAACAGGCAAGTTAACATTTGTGCTTGCCAAAATGCTGTTACTGTGAAAGCCGATAAGAACTTGTGCTATAACAACGTATAATGCTGTGAAATTATATTTTATCACTGTTGTTTTATGTTTTCTAAATGTATGCTTTCATAGTTTCTGCTTGACGTGGTTTAAAAATATGTTTGCTTTTAGGCAAATTTAAATCCTTTGAAGTTTCCGGAAACAAGGAAAGCAAGGACAATGATGCATTTGATCAGCAGCGCAAAGCTACGATTGAGGAGGCCACGAAGGCAAAGATCGGATCACGTAAAACGTTTGGGGGAGGAAAGCAAGTAAGAAACGTCGAGGAATATGTTTAAAACTTGAAATTGTTTTCCTCGGGCATATTTTTATAACATATTTTCATTCAAGGTGCTTGACAAGGAGGCAAGTGGTTACGTTAGAGACGAAAAAAGAAACGAGCCATTGCACTCAGGACAGGCACCATGTGGAGGTAAATTTGCGGGCAATTTTACCAAAAGTGTTGGAGTGGCAGAAGACCGTGACGACAGCAATAAACGCAACAGGTTTGAAAGAGGCGAAAGAGGCGAAAGAGGTGAAAGACAAGGTACCGTAAAAGTTCCTACTTAGTTTTGGATTATTTTCTCTAAGCCAAAATACCATGGATGTATTTTATTGCATATCAGGTCGTGGAAGAAACAACAGAAAAGATGAGAGTAGTGGTGATGGTTCAACGTGTGCTCCATCTAAACCTTCCACATTATTCGACTTCTTAGAATCTAAAATTCCGAGCATTGGTAGGATTTTTTCATATTTCCTGTACATTCATTTGTTACATGTCTTTCAGTTACTCATTACTTAGTATTGAAATACGCTTGCGTGCAAAAAAATCGACTCACCTGCAAGAATCGAGTAAAAATGTGTTTTTCTCAAAAAACCAAATGTCGGATTTATAATCGGAAAAATGTATTTTGAAGACAATTTATTTCCGCTTTATAATTCGCCTAGTGTGAAAATGATTTCTGTTGAGTTTCTCTGGAGAAGAGTGTACAATTTGTGTGGCTACTTCTGGTGTAGTGGTCATGTTATCGAGAAACCATTAATTAACAATGTCTGGATGTGTGTTCATTAAGCTCTGATAATCAAATTGCATTCAGAAACCCATTTTTATAGCCACAGGTGTACAAGAATACATATGTCATAAATAATGCAAAATGCGCCTCAAATATGCATAAGGAATTTTATGCATTTAGGCGAATTATAAAGAGGAATAAATTGTTTGTAAAACTCATTTTTCCGATTTTAAATCGGACATTAGGTTTCTGAGAAAAACACATTTTTACTCGATTCATGCAGGTGAGTCGGTTTTAAGGCACTGATTGGCCTCTTAGGTATTTCTGATTAATTTTCCACTGCTGCTGTTGACTATTTCAGCAGCAAAAACGAACTCCAATTGGTCATCGGATGTATCTGCTTCGAGCAGTAGCAATTACAACAGTTATAATAACCAGCCTGGAAATTCCGCACCCACCGAAAGAAGTCATTATCGGGATTCTCGCCAGCCATTCACGAGGAATCCGCAAGCCCGTTCTTCTGCCAATGGGCCTGTGCCTAGTGAACGTTCTTACGGTGGTAGAAATAACTATCAGCCCGGCAACTCGTATCCTCCTCGAGGGGGTAACCCCCGTGGTGCCGAACCCTTTGACGCAAAATCAAATTCTGCTTCTGCTGGTTTTAAATCGGACAAAAATTTCCCCACGTTGCAAGACAGTGCCGGAAATCTAAGTAACGGTCAACTAAGCGAAAAGTTTCGACCGTTTTCTGAACCTGTTAGACATCAAAATAACTTTGCGGCACAACAACAGCCCAGTTATCCTAAAGTGGCATCGAGTGGCAGGCCCACTGGTCACGTTGATAATCGAAATACTCCGTCTTACGGCGAATCTAGTTATCAGGGCAGCAGGGGAAACCAAGGGCCCTTTTCGAAAGGAAGGAGGACAAATAATCCTCCGGATTTCGTGGCGCAAACCAGAAATCCCAGTGTGCAGCAAGGCGGTCAGGCTTTTCCGCATTCGAGGATATGGAAACAAGGGGATCAGTGCATCGCAAAATATTGGGAAGATCTTAAGGTAAATGACCACAATTTGCATTTGTAAAGTAGTTGACAATCGATGTAATCACAGGCTGTCAAGTGATTCCTATATTTCCTATATTTTTGTTAAAATTCCGATATATTCCTATATTTTACTGCAGACTGCTGTGCCAAAGAAAAATATAAGTTTTTCTAAAAAAATTGTCGATCATTTCTGGTTTTGTTTTAAAAAAATTGCCTGCGACATTCTGTTGATTATTATTGTTTCCAAGAATGTCCTAAAAATGCATTATGGCTGGTTGTTTTTTTAAACTTCTCCTATGACGTTCTCTTAAATGTTGCTATTTGCACACATTAATTTTTTTTAGAAAAGAAATCTGAAATCCATCATTTGTGGCCTAGTTTTTGTAAACAGCACTATTTTTTTTAAATTGCCTACGGCATGCACTTGAATATTAATATTTCTAAGAATGTCTTTAAAAATGCATTCTGGCTATTTTTTTTTTAATTTCGCCTACGGCGTTCTCTTCAATGTTAATTTTTACACACTAAGTTTTTCTAGCTTTTGTAAAAAAGTTGCCTACGGCGTTCTCGATAGGCCTATTGTAGATGAGTCGGAAAATCTGTCTTTCTAAAATTTACGGTCATGTAAATTTTAATTTTTTTCTAAAATATTTGGGGAAATTTTTGAAACAAAATCAAATATTTGCGTAGACAGAAACGTGAACAAAAATCTGATATTTGCATGTGAGAAAGTGTGAAAAATTGTACACCAACTTGAGCAAGTTGAAAATACTCTAAACTGCAGTAATTTGCTGATTTTTTCAGAAAAAAAATCCTGTATTTTAACTATATTTTTTTTCCTTTTCCTATATTTCCTATATTATTCTACCTCTGTACTACTCGACAGCCTGTAATCATCTAACGAGCACTGTCAACGTTTTCAATTGGCAGTGAAAATTCCAGTTTAAAATATAATTAAACATCGTAGCTGAAATAATAAGTAAATGTGCAACGATTGTGTTAATCATTTCAGTTTTATCCAGCTATCGTCCATGCAGTAGCTCCTTCTGGTTCCACTTGTGTAGTCCTCTTTTCCAAATATGGCAACTACGAAGAAGTACTTGTCAGTGACATGAAGCCATTTGATCAGAACAAGGCAAGCGTAATTTCATTCTCGTAGAGTTATGCAAGATTAATCTCGTATTAGATCTGTTGAAAGTGAACCCCAAATTAAGTTTTTCATTTTATGCTTGGCAGATGAATGACGCTCAGGGCATCTATCATGGTCCACCTGCAATGGAATTTCGCAGGGGTGGCACCCGTCCTTTTGTCGTACGCAATAATCCTCGTTTGCCTATGGATAACAATGCAAATGGTGGAAGACCCGCTCAGCAGGTCTACGTGCCACCAGCTCAAAGACAGCCATAACGTTAGCGATGTAGGTGAAGTGTAGCTTCACTGTTTATGCTAGCAATATTATTACAAATAAGTACTGCAGGTACAGGATTGTTCTTTGATTATTGAACTCGTTCGCAATAAAGGTAATCGGTACGATACTCTTCAAGTCGGATAGAAGAAGCATTCGCACTTGATTGAAACTTATTTAGCATTTTTAGTGACATAACTTATTAAATTATATTATTTGTAGTCATAATTGACTAGGTATTGTGTCATTTAAAAATATTTAAAATTTGACATTATCAAAGGCGCAACTAGCAATTGCCAAGCTCGCAATTGATCTGAAACAAAGCGACCAAAAAGAGAATATCCCATGTTCTTGTTCAGTTTTCAGACATTATTGTATGCTTAAAAATTAACTTTGGGAAATGTTTTTTTGAAATATTAACCTGCCAGTTGACAAAGTAATTTACATTAGAGAAACCTGCAATTTATGTCCAGAAATTTTAATGGTTTTTGCAAACCAAATTTGTAAAATGAAAATATTTGTTGTTCACAATAAATTTGTCATTTTACAAATTTGGTAGGTCTATTTAAAAAATTGAAAAAATGAGATTAACCTGTCTTTATTTATGTTGAATAACAGTTAACAACTGGTCCACAAGTTATGACAAAAATGAGTTAATTTTCAAATTCTTCACACTGATTACCCGAATTATTGCAAGTAAAGAATTTACATTCATTGCAATGATTATTGCGAAACAAATTAGTAAAATGACATAAAAATGCGCAGATAAGTCCACAAGTAATGGCCAAAAGGCCTTTATTTTCAACTCCACATTTTATCCGATTTATAACTGGATTATCTCAACACAAATGTGAAGAGGTATGAGATCATATTTAGAATGTTTTATACAATTAAAACAACTTCAACAATTGGACAAACGTCGTTGATTTTTTTTTTCATTGTTTCAGTATACTGCTTTTCACTAATGCATTTTGTAGATTTCTGATTCCCCTACACCCGGGAAACCTGGAAATGCCAGAAATAGGAAAAGCTTGGAAAAGTCAAAGAACATTGGATTTACTAGAAAAAGTCAGGGTACCATAATCATTGATGCATTTTACATAGCTCAGCATATACATACATACTGTAGCTTCATAAAAAACAGAAAATTTATAGATAATTTTTTTCAATTGACAATTTCATCTCAAATTTCTTGTCATCTCTTAATTTTAGTATTAATTAGCCAATAACTAGCCTTGTAAAATGTATGATCATGATCCCTTGTTATGACTTTTTCAAAGTAAATCAAATTTTCAAAGTTTTCCGCGCGCAGAGTGGCACATCAGAATTATTGGCTCATATAGGGGCGGAGCTAACGTTGTCGTTGGAATGTTGTCACGTGCGTATTTGATTTCAACCAATCACGTTTTGACGCCTATTTAGGCTTATCGCATTCTCCGTTTTTGAATTTCAAGCGTTTCCATTCCATGTACTGTATTTGCCATCGTTCTAGGCTATTAGGTCCATATCTCTTTTGTTATTACGTTGGTTAGATTGAAACTAAATCACATATCTGCACTGGAATTAAGGCGACATGCAGAAAAGAGGTAATTATCAAATAAGTTAGATGAAAGAGAAAGAAACATAGGTTCGTTGTGTACCGTGAACGGTAAATGGAATGCTGGGCGTTTTTGGATTTCTTCAATGTAGTTTTCGAGTGTTTTGTAAGCGTATCATTCTTGATTGGGGCCATAACTGATTACTCTGATCATGTTAACAGTTGTTGAATAATAATACACAGGGTCCCTTAGGACTTGGAACCTGGGAAAGTGTGAGGATTTGTATGGAAACCGATGTTGTCAATCTCATGTATAACCTTGACATTGTAGGCCTATAGCCTTGTCCACATGCACATGCAGGAAACACGTATCCTATAAACATGGCTTCTGGTACGTACATTTTCTCAAAATGTTTCCACATTTCTAGCAAGGAAACGTTTAGGGATTTTCCTCAATGATGTTTCCTTGCCAGAAATGTAGAAACATTTTGAGAAAATCTGTGTCCAAAACCCGTGTTTCTATAGGAAACGTTTTCTAACTGTGGACAAGATTTATAGATTTGTTACATATATTCCAGGGCCTTTCCTTGAATATATAACGTTTTTGGTCAATATAATCTTATAGTCATATTGTCTGATTATTTATGAACTCCTTGATGTTGTATGGAAACATACATGTAACCTAAAAACATGGCATCTGGAACCATTTCCTCAAAATGTTTCCACATTTCTGTCAAGGATACATTTAGAACCTTTTCCTCAATGATGTGTCTTTGACAGAAATGTGGAAACATTTTGGGAAAATCTGTTTCCAAAAACCGTATTTCTAGGAAACGTTTTCTGGGTGTGGACAAGGCTTATGGATTCATTTGTTTCATGTATACCATGTCCTTGAATATAAATAACGTTTTTGTCAATGTTGTCATGTAGTCTTATTGACTAAAAACGTTATTTATATGTAAGGACAGTTTCTTTTCATTTACAGGTATAATATTGGGTAGCGTGCATAAATTACGGAACCAGATTTTTAGATTTTTTAACCCCTTCCTACTCCTTTGTAACCAACTGTAATCAAAAGCCCAACACCCTGCTCCCTTGACCATATGGGAAAATTGTAAAGGTCAAGGGAAAAATACAATTTTTAGTCTGAGAAGCCTGGTAAAGTCAGGGGATTTTATGTTACTAAGTTGAGGGTACCCTGCATACAAACAAGTAACAAATTCGAAAGTCTAGAGACACGAATCTTGTCGAGTTATGCATGAAATTTCTTGTACCAAGACTTGTCGGCTGACACCACCTCATGGTGTTTGGTTATACTGTGTGCTAAACCTTTTGATTCTCATTATAGAGTCCCGTAACGAGTTGTTGGAAAAATGGCGCGTCGAAAAAGGCAAGCCGCTGAGATCCGAGAAGCCGTGGATGCCGACTGGAAGAATAAAGCCGAAGCTATCAACTGAGCCTCTTGTCCACGTACAAAAAACAGCAAAAGTTGGAAAATCTCCTTCGCAAGTGGTGAAACCACAGCCTCTCGAGGAGGCAAAGCCCATCCACACAAAGTAACTCAAATCTTACATTGGCCTATTTGATGAAATTTGCACGAATGTATTGCTCGTACCAATATTCTAGTTTGGGCTAGCATCGTTTTCCATTCTATCTCCCAAGTTGTTTATTAGGCTGAGATTTCAATAGTGGTTCTTCCAATGTTTTCAGCTTTCTGAAGCGGAGAAGTGGAATGGTAAAATGGTCTCACTTTGGCTACTCTGAAGATGCCAAACGTCGACGTGTCAGTCCTCGCTTAACCGGTTAGTACGGCTATGCATGCATTTTATTCAAACACTGCTTTTCCCTTTCCTTAATTATAAGCTGTCACGTATTTCCTCGCAATTCATTTCAGAGAAGGAGAACCTGCCTGATTCTGCTCCTGGGAATGCAGTGGGAAATGATGAAGCTGCAAAGCCGAACCTGTTAAATGAAACCCCTTCTGTTGCAAGCAAACTATTTGCAGTTAAAAATGAACTCGTTAAGGAGACCCGGAGGTAATTTTGGCTATGTTTTCATCGAGCAGGTCTTGTTTGTAAATCCCGATTTAACATTGTTATTCCTAAATTTTCTTTAGGGATTTGTTATCTGAGTGGAAGACAACCAGGAAAGTCTTAGAAGATTCAAACAGTAATCAAACAAGGTTGGTGTAACCGTAACGTGGGTAGTTCATAGATATTTTTCCCATCCTTCATGACTTGCTTCCAACCTGTCGTGGTTCCTGCCACTAAATATGTGTAAACATGCATTTCATTCATATTTTAATCATGCGTTTTAGGAGACAGACAATAGCGTTGATTCCTGCGAAGCGTGGAACCAGTCCAACATACTTGCGAAGACAAACTATGATTATGTCCAAAAAGGCAAAGATCCAGCTTCCTCCTAAAAATGTACCAGCAAAAGTGCCAGACGAGTTTAAGAAGGCATTACCCACTGATTTCCAAAAAAAGATGAATATCCCGGTAACTCCGCGAAGACAAACAGTGGTTATTCGAGGCAAAAATACTGCCTGCTTGCCGAAGAAAGCAGTGGACAATGCAACCGAGGGACCTGTCAAACCTGCCTGTATCCCACGGTGTGCTTCCCAACCTTCTTTAAAGCGCCAAAAAACGAAAGAAATTCAGCCTAGTCATAAGGTAATTTTTCTCTATCTTCCGTTTCTATTAGCTGCCACTTAAACTTCTGTCTGAAAAATACTTAAATTCCAAATGTGTCCCACTTAATTTATTAGGTTCAAGCAAAGATGCTTGAAAAAGGTGAAAAAAAGCAACTCGAACAAAAAGCCACTGCTGGTGATGGCGTCAACGTGACAGTCAATAAAGTAAGAGCGTCGCTAAGCCAACTTCATCTTAAAACAGCTAGAGGGAATCAGAGCAGCAATATAGCTGCTTCCAGTTCCACGAGCCAAACTGCGAACAAAACCCGAAGGGTTCGAACAGTGCTGAGAAAATGCTCTTCTTCTGCAACTATCACTGCCCTCCAAAAGACTGCTGTAGTGCAATCGAAGCCAGCCGACAAAGTCGCTACAATACAGGCTAAGTTGTCCAATCAGACTGTCGTGGTTCAAGGGAAGCCAAGCAGCGTTACAGTGACGATAAAACCTGCCAAAAGACCCGATTCAAGGGTAGCTGTGCGGCGTAATGTTGGGGCTCGGCCAGCAACGAGGCAAATCTCGCAATCTACTCCAAAGGTTAGGCAACTAGTCAACTTTTTCTTGTTTCATCAATGTTTTGTATGAATTTGATTTAACTTTTTAACATGTTGGATACTATCGTGTTGATTTTTTCTACACTAGTTTGGTATGAAGCATAGCTCCGTACACTTAATTACCAAATGTGTATCAGGAAGTCAGGGTTCCCAAAGAACCTGGGAATAGTCAGGGGATTTGTAACTGACTGGAAAATCTGGGAAAGTCTGGGGATTTGTAACTGACTGGAAAACCTTGATATTTGTAATTTGGCTTGATTAGGACTATATCGAAATTTGAAATAATTTCCGAGCAACTGAATATTCCTATTTTAAAAATCCAAATTAAAAGAGCGCTTTAATATAATAGGCCTACTTTGATGTTGCGTGAATTCCTTTATTATTCAAATTCAATAATTATAGTTCTAGAAGAGAGCAGACTCGTTTCACTTGACAATGGTCGATGGGTCAGGGAAAATCTTTAACCTGGGAAACCAGCTAAAGTTAGGGGATTGTATGTTACTAAAGCTGTGGGAACCATGGAAACTGGTTATGTGATGGATTCAAATAATTGATTTTTTATTTAGTTGGAAGGCAAAATGACGAATGCCGAATGTCCACAATCTCACGTGCCTCTCACCAGCGATGTGCCTCTCGTCAGTGATGTGCCAGATAAGAAAAGCGCCACATCGAGTTTAGGTAAGTATTGAAAACAAGCTGTCGTTGCTGCTCATGCTACAAGTAGTTTGACTAATAGTAATGAAAATGTACGGGGAAACCTCATCGATTCTGATGAAACGTATAGGCAAGCAAGTGGTCTTATAACATGTGCTTTGTGCTTCGTGCCTGTTTCATGTAACGAAAAATCCTAACACATATATGTCAACTCGTAATTTACTTCTCAAATATTTATCAGTCGTAAAACCTGTCTCGAAAACTCCGAAGAGTCGAAAAAACGTGGCTTTTGAAATCCCCGTCCGTAGCAGCAATTCTAGGAAAAGCCCATCTCTAAGGTAATTTTGTCGTTGTTACAGTATCATAAATTGCTGCCGCAATACTAACCGTAGTTTCGCTTTCAGGAGGAGGCTATCGTCGTGGCTCGAGGCCAAAGGCCGCACACCGTCGGCTTTTCGGCACCTGCACTGCTTTGGCGTGGAACTTTCGGAGGTTAAAAGAAAGGCCCCAGCACGATCACGATCCCTCGGAGCCATACCTAGCTTGTCTTCCTGTCAAACGCCAACGAGCGATGCGTGCTGTGCTCAGTTGAACCCTCGCAGAACCTGGCTTGCTGGCAGGACACCGCTGCGCATGATAAACGAAGATGAACCAGCTTTAAACTACGGGGTCAGTTTTAACAGTTTGAATGTTACACTTGGTGCGAAATCTACCTAAAAAGAATTATCTTTAGATGTAGCTAGCCAGTTCAATCCCCTGATCAATGGGGTGCAAGTCATGACCATTTCTTTATATATTTTTTAAGAGAATTTCTCCAGTTTTGAATTATAGTCACAGGCTGTAAAGACTGGTTTTTCTAAAAATGTCGCCTGCGGCATGCCTGGATTAATGTTAAATCTATCATTTCTGGTTTTGTTGAAAAAAAATTGGCTACGACATTCTGTTGATTATTAATATTTCTAAAAATATCTTAAAAATGCATTATGGCTAGTTTTTTTTTTTTTAAACTTCGCCTACGACGTTCTCTTAAATGTTAGAATTTACACATATAAAATCTTTTTAGAAAAGAAATCTGAAATCCATCATTTGTGGTCTAGTTTTTGTAAAAAATGCTGTTTAAAAAAATGAGAATGTCTTTAAAAATGCATTATGGCTAAAGACTTTTTAAATTTCGCCTATGGCGTTCTCTTAAATGTTAATATTTGCATTAGTTTTTCTAGTTTTTGTAAAACATTTGTGGTCCAAAGTTTGAGTTAACCACTGTTTATTTGCTGAAAATTTAGAAGAAAAAAATCAGATATTTGCATTTGAAGAAATGTGAACAAAAATTGTATACCAACTGGCCACATGCCGTTGCGCATTTACAATTAAAAAGTAAGAAACGCTCAATACTGCAGTAATTTACTGATTTTTTTATAAAAAAAATTTCCTATACTGCTCCATACTGCTTTACAGCCTGATAATAGCCAAAACCTTGTTTCGTTTGCACATTCAGCAACGTGCCATTTCCTTCCCTACAAACACGGCTGAAGATGTTTCGGAAACGGAAAGCGAGAATGAGACGAAAATGTTCGAAGAAGCTCTCGTAAACTTGAGTGTACTCTTGGACAATGCCTACTCTATTCAGGAGGCCACCGAATGGTTGGATGCGATGTTCGAGAGAACTCAAAACGTTTGCAAGTTAGCTGCCTATTGGGTGTGTAGAGCAAAGATCTCCGAACTTGGCAACGATAAAGCCGAAGCGCTGGCTTTGCTGGCGGCTGGAACCAGCTGCAGTGCGCAGGTAAGATGTTCTCTGTCTTAGTGCATTTGAGAATTGCCAATCCATCGTTGACATCACTTTTTAAGTTGCACGGGAAATACGAAAGTATAAAGATCATGAAGTTTATTAATTGTCAGCATGCTTAACATTGTTTCATAGCCAGTGGACAAGCTTGTTGATATGCGAGCGAGGTTGACGGAGGGGACCAGCAGAGCGAGTTTGGGAGTTATTGCGACCCCGAGACCGAGGAGACGGACCGATTTTGCCTTGAACGCTGAAAACGTTTTTTCGTCGACGCTGATTAAATACATCGTCAAAGATGAAACGCCCATTTCCAAAAGGTGTGTTTTGCTGAATGCAGATTTTGCAACGGGGTTCCCACACCTGGGAAAGTCAGGGGAATTTTGAAAATTTGTCAATAAGTCAGGGGATTTCCCAACATTTATAATTTCAATCCAGATGGTATTTCCTATATCGATTATAGCGTGTAATGTATGCAGGGTTCCCAAAGAACCTGGGAAAGTCAGGAGAATTTTTAAAATATTTCGACAAGTCAGGATTTCCCAAATTTTCATTATAATTTCAATGCAGAATTTATTTCGTATGAAGTACATTATGGCATAGATCTTCGTTTTTATTTGTTGTTTCTCTTTGCTCAATGAAAAAGCCCCAATATGGCAAACTGGTTCCTTCGATATATCTGACTTCATTACGACAATGTTGAAATTTGCCAAATCGTAATAACTTTCGAGCGTACATGTAGATACTCCTAAATTAAAAATCCAAATTAAGAAACTGAATTCCTGGATGCTTTAATGCTGCAAGACTTCCTTTATTACTTATATTCAATATCATATCGTCCTAATCATTGTCTTTGTTGATTAAAGACATATTCAAGAGCAGAAATTTACTTAACAAAAATTGTGGAAACCCTGTTGTAAGATCATTAATACCGTAAATTTAGCATCTGTAATAATGACAGTGTGCACCGATATTTGCACAGCAAATATTACTGTCATTTAAGTAAGCTCAGTGTCATTGTGGACTTCGTCGGGTGAGGTGCAAAAAGGTACCACACATCATAAATGGCTTTAAAACCAACCTGTTGTAAAGAAACCCGATGTTTGCAAAATTGTAAACTTGTCTGTATGTTCCATGCCTTTCCCTTGAGCTCCCCAAGAAATCATGGAAATTAGAACTTTAGTTCTTTCAAAATCACGTCTGTCAGCTGTAAGTGTCGGGTAACTTCTGCAAACCTGAAACTGAATATGGTTTTGTGTTGGTTTCAGATTATGGGGGGAAGCTTCGGAGTCGCTGGTGACTGTCACCCCGGTGAGGCGAACCCACCGTCGCTCCTCTTTGGCAATCACTCCTTCGTCCACGTCGAAACATTCAATGGTGCAGTTTGTAACCTCACTTGACGACATTCCCGATGAACTCAAACACAGGATGGTGGTCGTTCCAAACCCACCCCTTAAAATGTTGCTGGATTCGCCTCACCAATGGTAGGCACCCTTATTTAATCTCAAAACTGCTGTTTGAAATCTTGCTCCTTATGTAAAGTAAAGGCTTCGTACGTCAATATCCATAAATATATCCTTTCCAAGCGGTTTAAATCTCGAACTTGTTATACAATAAGCGATAAGTACTTTTCAGGGTGACTGGTCATCAGGAAAACCTGAAAAAGTCAGGGGAATTCATATAATATCTGGAAATTTGTTTTGGCGGAACGATTTTGATTGGTTTAATTATACCGAGGCATTCGAAAAGCTGTACATGTATTTGTGATCTATATTTTCCGGAAATTTCGCCTACGGTGTTTCCATTATCGTTAACATTTCCTAATATTTCTTAAGAAAAATCCACTAAAATTCGCCTAAAATGCGTTATTTCTGTTGTTATTTTTTACGAAAAATTTCGCTTATGGCGTTCCTAAATGATACCTACGGTAGATGGCTACTTATCAAATTTTTCAAAAAAAAATTACCTACAACATTTCCATCATCATGGATGTTTTTTAAAATTTAGAAAGTAGTAGTAGTTCGCAAAAATGCAGCGTTTCAGATCAGGTGGTTTCTACCACTAGTGATCAAATCGTTATTAGTATTAATACACAAAAATCCAGTGTATCTTGTAATTTTTCAAAAATTTTACCTACGGAATGTTGTCTAAGAAATGTTTAAAATGTGGCTATGCTAAACCAGCTTTGCCCTTTCTGAAATTAAACTAGGCCAAATCCATGCAATTTTTTTTTTAAATTTCTTGAAATTTTTCAAAAAGTGTCTGGAAAACCTGGAAAAATCAGGGAAATGTAACTGAAGATTTGGCCAGACACCCTGTTTAAAGCTCGAGATTGTTACATAAGCGATAAGTACTTTTGTGGAACATCGTCAGCTAAAACTAATTTTTTTTCTTTCAAATTTCAGACACACTGCTTGTTTTAGCGAATTAAATGCAATTCCGTGGTTTGAATTGGGTAAGCTTCTGGCGCTAATTTACCTTCTCAATTATCATTTTCTGGCTATTTATTTTTTTCTATTTTGTTTGAGTACTTCGTTCCATAACTCATTTATATAAAGTGTGAAAGTTGGGTCGTGTCACGGTGTATTATAGCCTCAAAATTTATACGCTTACAAAATGTCCGTTTATGTAAAAATTTAAATACGTAGTCGACCATGTCCATTAACCATTCCTAGAAAACCAGGACAACTTTATAGGACCAACTAACATAAATAGAAAGGACCGAGTTGAGATTTTCAGTTCTATTGCATATTTTAAAAGGCGAAATTTGTTATGTGCTCAAAAGTGTTATTTTTAAAATTCACCCCATTATGTTTTATTAAATATGTTTACAACTCATATGAATTTGTCCAGTTTAAACGATGAATTGCGCATGCAAATATTTCGGGGTCTTTGGTGTTATGATGCTATTAAGTGAAATTTCCCGAATTCATATCGTAATTAAGCTGTTGCTTTTTAATTACACGAGTTATTTATAAAATAATCGCTGTGAGAGTAGCTTCGTGTTTGCATTAAATAAGTTTATTTTAGTGTGTGGTAGAATGAAATAACTTCCAAGTTGAAGTTTGTTGGCAAATTCAGGGTTTAGTAAAATGGTCAGGAAAAAATTTCATTTTTTAATGATAAGTCAGGGTAAGCCAGGCTTATGCTAACTGTAAAATGATTCCTTTATTTCCTATATTTTTGAGGTAGTCCTATATAGTCCTATGCTTTTAGAAAAAATCCTATATTTTAGTGCAAATTGCTGTGGCAAAGAAAAATATAGCAGATACTGGCTAAAATTCATCATCTCAGATCTGGTTTTTTAATTCCATGTAGTTTCGCCTATGGCGCTTATTTAAATGTTAATATTTACACTAGCTTTTCTAGTTTATGTAAAAAGATTGCTTATGGCGTTCTCAATAGGTATATTGTAGATGGGTCGCAAAAGTCTGTCATTGTAAAATTACGTGGATTGTGGAACAAAGTTTGATAACCGCAGTTTATTTAGTTCATGAAAATTTAATTTTTTGTCTATAATATTTGGTGAAAATTTTGGAAAAAAAATCAGAGACTGTATTTTTATAGAAAGAAACGTGAACAAAATCTGATATTTGAAAGTGAAAAAGTGGGAAGAATTCTATGCCAACTTCAGCAATTACAATTAAAACGTAGGACATACTCTAAACTACAATAATTTACCGATTTTTTTTTAGAAAAAAATTGCTATAGTCTTCCCATATTTTTAGCATTTTTCCTATATTCTTCTATATCTTTTTCTTTCCTTTTTCTTATATTCTTCTTTATTTTTTCCTTTTTCTTATATTCTTCTTTATTTTTTTCCTTTTTCCTATATTCTTCCTACATTTTTTTTTTAATTTTCCTGTATTTCCTATATTATGCTCCATGCTGCTTTACAGCCTGCCGATGACTAGCTTATCATTATTATTTTTGCGAAGACTTCAGGGTTGTTAAAAATTTCACCCACTGTTCTTTTGATTAAGAATATTGGTAAACAATACTTTATAAACAAAAGCATGTTGAACTCCATCATTCTTGATTTTGTATTTTCACTACTTGACTTTCACTAAAATCACGAAAATTGACTTGGGTTGCTCAGGGTGGTCAGGAAATTGATTTTTTTTAAAATATTAATTAAATAAGTTTTAACTCAGTGAATGACGAGAAAATTGCCTTTAAAAAGTTTTCCTAATCGCTTAGTGATTTTATTTCAACGTTTTATTTGGTTGCAGTTAAGTTTTCAGTGTGAAATTCTTCCTAATATATGGAGTCCATGTCGTCTCCTCCCAGCTTCTTTCTCTCGTGTCGCTGCCGTTTCTGGAATGAGTTTAAATGTTTTATAACCTGGTTTCATTTGCACTTTTAATGGCAATTTCCACCTCGTTTTAGTTTGTAAATACTCACATGGGTCCATAAGATAGAGATCATACAAGTAAGGCCAATTGCAGAAGCAGCTGCACCCAAACACATCACGACTATTGGTATTGCGTTCGCAATGTTCACCGGCATTACCAGATCGTGGTTTAGCAAATCTATTCTCTCGTCGTCAATTGTGGCAGTCTGTTGTACCAGAAACGATAACGTGATTTTCAGCACTTTTTGAGAAATTTATATGCGCTTAGTAAGAATTTCAAATCGTATCTTGCATAGCACTTACCTCATCGAGCCACAGAACTGGCAGCATTTGCTCTTTGTAGATGGTATTTTTACTGAGGGTTGAAACGAAAATGATTAAATTAATTAGTATGCAGGGTCATGGTGACTACCAACCTGGAAAACATGGAAACATCAGGGAATTTTATATTCAACCTGAAAAATCTGGAAAACTCGAGGAATTTTGATTGAAACCTTGAATTTTTCAGTATAGAAATTGTATTTTTTTTTGTTTGTTATAATTCTGAGCAATCAGCAAAGTCCTGATAATCAGTTCTACCATTCCCCTAAAATTCAGCATTTGTGATAACGTTTTTTTCTAGAAATTTTGCTATGGAAATCTTACTTTACTAAGTTTGCTTTGTGCGTTATTGGCGATGTAGTTTTAAAAAATTAAAATTGCCATCAGTGCTGCTTTTGTTATTAATATTACTGAAAAACTTTCGAGAGATTAAGCCTAAAATTCACTAGGTCTGGTAAATTTTTTATTAAAGTTCTTTTATTAAATTTCTGCCAATATTAATATTTCTGAAATTTTCAAAATGGTCTAGAACTGCATTATTGGTGTTCTGGTTTTTAAATAAAAAAATCCCTCACAAATTTGCTTCATTATTATTGTTATTTCCTACACAATCATTGCAAGGAAAATATACCTGAAACCCATTATTTTTGATAGTTTTTCGAATAAATGTTCGTAAAATTTACCACTAGGATACATTTGCTTGGATATTTTGACTAAAAACATCATTTGGGATCTTCTTTTTTTTTCAAAAAAATTGTCCTTATTATTACTACTAAGTATTATTTGCAGCGGAATTGTGCACATTTAATCGTTAAAACATATTTGTCTAACCTCTAATTATTAGAATATGGTCCTGGAAAACTCGGGAAATTTCTTTTTCGAAAATTAGTAGTCACCGTGAGTGTATTGAGCAGTATGAAAAACAGTATGAAACTCGTGCTTACTCTTTTCTCCATTCTGCCAATTTCACATTTATTTGAAACTTGATGTGAATGTAAAGCATCATTCCTGAAGTCTAAAAAATGACATGCTATTAATAAGGAAAATGCAACAAGACATCCATGCTCATAAATGGTACATTTTTGTTTTGTAAGATTAATAGTGTTTTCCAAACCTACTGGTTCAATGTTGACTTCTGACACATGAAGGCTTGCATCCGGATGTTGTCCCGTAGTCTGATTCTGCACAAATGGGTCCACGAAAAGCATATGTGGATGCGAAACATATATTGGGGCACCTACGGTGATGTTTCTTGTTGATTTTGAAATTGGCTCATTAATTTCGAGAGATTTTGTGACCATTAGCCTACCTTTGCATGATTTGAGGTTTGAGAATCCAGCTGCGTAACACTCGCTACCGCTTTCTCCACAGAAACACTTGTTGTCCGGATTTGCTCCGGGGTCTGAAAACAGGACTCCGCTAGATCTGAACCTATGCCCATCGAAACCACGATAGGACATTTCTTCCACATAGTCCATGTAGATTGATCTGTTCGAATAGCGTCATAAATATCAGTTTAACATCACAGGGCTCATACCGTCAGTTGACATTTTGACCATTAAGTCAGGAAAATTCAGGTGGAAGTCAGGGAAATTCATAATGTCTGGAAATTTGTTATGACACAATTATTTTGATTGGTATAAGTATTTCATGAAAGGCTTTAAAAATGCTGTATTTGTGATCTACTTTTTCTAAAAATTTCGCCTTCGACGTTTTCATTATCATTTCTTATAATTATCATTCATTTTATTAATGAAAAATTCGCGTAAAATGCATTATTTTTGTTAAAAATATTTCGCCTACGGTGTTTCCGTCATTATGAACAATATTTTAATATTTCAAAGAAGAAGTCCTCAAAAATGCAGTGTTTGAGATCGTGGCTTATACACTAAAAATTGAAAATTTGTTGTAATTTTTCAAAATATATATATATATATATAAATACTAAATACCTGCAAAGATCTGAAATGAAGATGTAAACCCGATCTCCTTCTTCTATCTTTCCATTGTACATGGTGCCATCTGGAAAATGGTGCCATCTTAGAATATTGAAACATGTCTCGTGTGATGGAAAATTTTAACAATCTCTTTTCCCCATTTGTCTAAGCTTGACCTTTTACATTCATTTAAAATTAAATAAAAACTTTGGTATATGTGACTGCATTTATAATGCGTCAAATTGCATCAAAATGCTATGCAAAAATTGATATCAATATCAATGAAGTGTAAAGTTATTCCAGCTCTTCCTTTTTCTATGTATGGTTATTATTCCCATAATTTATGATTTAATGAAATTTTCGGATATTTTCATTTTTCATTTGATGCTTACCAGATCCATTTATCATGTTGCATTCGTGTAGCCAATATGGCAGCAATCTGAAACAGTGGAGAAAGATATGTAATTTTCTGAATACAATTATTCCTCAAAATAAATAACACAAATTAAATATTGGTAATTTCCATTAGATTTATCACAGCAGACAGCATTGACACCCGATAACGAAAAATTGAATGTCTAATTCAATCTTATTCAACATTTAGCATATTTAAGGTCACATTTAAAAAACACAGCCTTGTGGTTAAAAGGCATAGGGATAAACTTAGGTATAGTTCAAAGAATAATACCTTTTCTAAATGTCAGAATTTATCCTCGTTATTTTATTTTTTGTGCTTAACCAAACTTAAAACAGGGTTCATGCCGTCAGGGAAAGTCAGGGAAATGTGGACATTTTACCCAAAAAGTCAGGAAAAATCATGTGGGAGTGAGTGAAAACTATCAAAAAAAATTTGAATTTAAATTTTTTGACTGAAAATTTTTAGTTTTCAATTCATTTTTGTGAAAAACACCCTATAAATTACACCTACAATTCGTTATTTCCAGTAGTTTTTCAAAAATTTCGCCTACAGCATTCCCAATTCTAAAATATACGCAGGGTTACTGCGATTGAAAATGCGATTTTTTTTTCAAAAATATTAGATGAAAATTGTGAAACAAATCAGATACTGTACCGGTATTTGCATGTGAAAAATTAAAAAAAAATATATTAGATACATGTACTTGAATGGGCAAAGTGTGTAAAGTAATGTTAATTGTACTTATATGTTATATTTTTTATTTGATAAGTCAGAGACATTGATCTGATTTGCTCAGATAAAGTCAGGGTAATTGAGTTGTAAATTTTGGTATGAACCCTGTAATAGTTTGACTTATTCAGCTGCCCCTAACCGCCAGGCAATCACTGCCAACATACGAGCCGTTAGGGGAAGCCCACTTTCTCATAGTATCAATGCTGGAGCAGGGGCTTTAATACACTTTTTTGTTCATTTTCTTGTTTTTAAATCACAGATGAAGTTTATTTAAATACTGATGACCACTTACTCGTTACCATTCCACGTTTGGATTTCAAATTGCTGTGACAAATCCCTCGTTCCTCGGTTTATTCTGTATTCTTTATCGTCTGTACCATTTAGCTGAAATCAAGTGCCATAAAATCACGATGAAAATTTAGCAGTTTTGCAAAAAATAAACGCAACAAAAACAAACCTTCAAAATTGTGTTAAATGATGTAGCGCGTTTGCTTACCCCATAAAACAAAGCAAACATGGCCCCTGGCAAAATTTCCACATCTAATTTCTCTCTGTATAATGCTTTATCGTAATAACCACTCCATAGTATTGGCGTCACACTCATTTTAATAAAGAGTCCTTTATAAAGGTCAGGATCGTCGGATTCACCATCATACGGCAATTTTATGGGTGACAAGTCGTTTACAGTCTGAAAAGAAATACAAAATTTAGTTTATTAATTGCTTGCTATTTTTCCTTCAAACTTTCAAATTGTACATTTTCATTTAGATTCCCTTATTGTTTATTTTGTTATTATTATTATAATTATTTTTGTTAGGGCATTAGATACATGTGTAGTCAGGGTCCTAAAAGTTCTTAAAGTCCGAATAAAGTGCTGCACAAAAATAGGTCCTTAATGTCCTAACAAGTCCTGAATGTGGTCACAAGAATTTGAAGAAAACAAGAAAAAAAATTGCTTATGAGATTGGATTCTGAATATAGAAGTCGATCTGTTAAAAAATTACGTAAGATGTTCGGTATATTCGTCTTTATATTACGATACCACAGTACAATTTGAATTCAAATTGAATTACATGTATTTTATTATAACATGAATTACTAGTATAGAATAAGATTTTACTTTTGTTAAAAATCCTACAATAGGAATTTTGTTATTTACTGATTAAATTGGGTTGAAGGATTTTTTTAAAAGGTTTTGTTATAATACCATAATTCAATTCAACTCATTGATTGTAGGGTACTAAATTGAATTGAATTATTTTATAATAACATAAAAGATGAGTATAGAAAAAGTTAGTCCTAGTACGAAGCATTTTAAAGATACAATGCAGTATCTCATTCTGATGTACAGTACATGTAATTATTGTATTGTAACATAAAAACGAATATAGAATGAGATAATGCAATTTAAAAAAAATTACCTTTTTACAAAAAATCCCCAAAAAAGTCTTAAATTAATAACCTTGGAATTTGTTTGCAACCTTAATTATTGGTGGTTAATACTTACTATAAGTGGTACATTTGGAACCGTGTATACATCGAATTCTGTACCGTTTGACAATTCAGGTATGAACGGATAAGTGTGAGTTTCACGATAATTCACGAACTCTCCATCTGCGTCCCATTTGATGAAAATTTTCTCCCGAACTTCCCTGATATAAAAAAACTTCAATTATCTACTCGTGGATTATTTATTTAAACTCTTTATCTCTCAAAATGACAATCAACTCTTGCTATAAACTGTTCCGATGGGTTACATCAAGTTCATGTTTTCATAGTTGGAATTGCACTTCTAGCCTAATTTTATAGTTATTAAATTTATTTTCGTTTACATATCTACCTGTAGACGTATGGACCATGCTGTTCTACGTGTAACAGTGTTTTCGGATCAGCTAAGTATTCCTTCGCATTCGTATAATTATAAATGTAGAATTCTCTGTAAATTGGCACCGGGATCTGGCAATTTAATTAAATGGCGAAAATCTCATTAAAATACAGTATTCATGTAAAACATAAGTTGCTCTCTACATGTGTATGGACCAGTAATACCTCTTGCCAAATTGGATATATGAGAGAGGTCGGTGACAGTGGCAATTCCTGAAAATAATTAAAACATTTGAAAGATAATTTGAAACGTTCGTCAGAGATGCTTCTTTATGTTGCAGCTAATTGCTGCGTTCTTAATATTACAATTAATATTAGTGAGATAACAAGACTCGACACGTTTAATCCATTTGAGCTTATAACCCTCCATCTAACGGTATTAAAGTCAGCATGTCAATATACATGTATGCACATTGCATTGACAAGTTCAAAAAACATTTGCATTTGTGTTTTATTTTTCAGTAACCAAATGTTTTGGTTCACCCTGCATTCTATGGAATTATATTTGTCACGTGCATTCTACGGAATTATTTTTATCACGTGCATTCTATGGAATTATATCTGGCACGTGCATTCTTTGGAATTATGTCGCGTGTGTTAATTGGAATAAGGAATTACTTCTCACGTGCATTCTTTGTTTGGATTGGGATTATTTCCATAACATTTTTTTATATATTGTTTTAATGTTTTAAATATTAAAAAAAATGTTATGGAAATTTCAAATAGTACAGCTGTTGCTGGCGAGAAACTTTGCAAATTTCGCAAAGTACTATATATTTACTGTCAGAAACGTAAATGCTTGCATTAACATCTGTTCTGTAGAGTTCAGAATTTGTTAATATTTCCACTTACCATTCCAACGATGGCATCGACGATATTTGGCATAAAGACAAACAGCACCCCTCCAACGACCATTACCACACCACCAACCACAAACCATATAAACGACTGATTAATGCCATAACATTTCATTTTTCAACGAATTAAGTCAACCAAAACGGTACCAAACTGTTGACTGAAATTTGCGACGATTTCCTGGCCTTCACATTTGAAATTAAAAGAAAAAAAACTAGTTTAAAAAAAGAAACCATCGAGCCTGGACGATTGACGTAACGTTATATCAACTTATATTATCACTCAGATAATGTTGAAGTTGATTACCGGTAATATAAAACATAGATAAAGCTGAAACGAAGTATTTTATTCGTTGTGTGGCATGCGTTTGATTAGAAAATTTAATCGCTTGACGGACGACAATTAGGTATAAATTAAACGATTTATAATGTGCATGGAATTCTCACATCATGAATACATACATTAACACAAGATATGTGCACACATGGACAATTGAACACAAATTATATTTATAATGTATTGCGTTCGATAAATCCAGTGTTTAAATATTACGAATATTTTTGATTAAGTTTTATAACACTAACATCATGAACTTATCGCTTTCTCGCATGTGTGTTATAAAATATTTATCATGAAGATTTTGCCCTAAAATTTACTATTTTCCTAGCCAGTGATAAACTCCGATAAACCAATCATGTTTATCAATTTATTGCCTCTGACAGTCTGACAGCCTTTCAAACCTACTTGCCTTTTTTCAAGTTGACATCAATATTCTTTGGGTTATTAATGTTTATTTATTGATTGATTGTGAGCCTGATTTATGACAGTTGCACGAAATTCCGGTTAGTTTAATCTACGATTAAACGCAGAACTCAATGGGGATGCTCGATGTTACCACAGTTTTAATCGTCGATTAAACCCAACGTAATTTTGGCGCAACTGTTATCGACTTTCTTATTTTGATATTTTCTAATCTGTGCTATTTATTGGCGATCACTTTACTGTTACCAATGTGGCTGGCCTTAACTTTGATTCTCCTTTGTTAATCTAGGGTCATCTCGTTATCTGTTCGGTTTTTTGTATGTAGTCAAAACCCCAATTTCGTGTATGATACCAAGATATTTCGTTAGTCACCAAATTTGGATTCAAACAGCTTTGATATTTGAGTCATTTGGGAAATAACACTTGTTTAAGTTGTTTAAAATTTTACCATTTCAGTTTTGTTTTCTTAAATTAGAATAATATGAAAAGGGGTCGTTCAAGTAATGTCATCATCTTAGGATTAGATGGGTTAGCCAAATGACGATATCATTTGTGACAAAGTTAAATAATTATTTTTAAAACAGTTTATCAGTAGGGGAGAATGCATGTACATTTTTTTTTACAAATCATGGCCAAATTACATAGACGAGAAATGATTGGGTTTGCAAAAACGTCAGGCACACATTTTGTGTTGTACACTGCGATTATGCGATCTATCTTCAGATATAAATGCGAGTACATCATGCTACTGATAACATCGTAATCGATAACGAATGTATTTTTCTAGTGCAAATACGTTAACTGAATATTTCAACGATTAGATAAACCAGGTTCCGGTTTGTACGGAATCATCTAGCAATTACTGCATTATACATGTGTACTTTTTGAGATAAGGTGTCATGTCATGTAGTTCAGGATACCATCGCCATCTATGATGACTTCTTTAAAACTAATTACCTATAGAAGCTTCAGACACCCACTGTCATATACATTAGTTTTTATTAATCTAACCTTTTCCCCAAACCGCTTATTGGAAATTTCATGTACCCAAAACTGCAAAAATGGATTTGCTTTTAAAAAATCAGGCAAATTCAACAAATCAAATGCATTTACATGGCTAGCTATTTGTTAACACAAAAGTCAAGAGATGACCAGAGATGGAATTAATTAATAATGAAATCGTGAAGTTAAAAAATAATATATTTCCCATTATTTCCTATAATGAAATCTGTGCTCTCTCGCCAGTTTATACATGTAGATTAACTAAATCGTGTACATGTTTATTTATGCAGATAAACTTATACATGTTCCTACGTGTATATAAACTTAAATTGGCGTATGCCATATTTTTGCATTTTCAGTGGTCAGGGTGGTCAGGGAAATTTGTTTTAAAACCTGGAAATGACAAGTAATTATATGGAAGAAATAATTAATGACACTGTCAATATTTTAGTAAATAATCTAAATTTGCTGTTTCCTATAATGAAAATGTGTGTACTAACAATCTCCTGTTTCTTTTCGTGTATAATAACCAGTGAATATAACACTTTAAATTGGTTTATATCATATTTTTGCAGTTAGGAAAATTTTCTTTTAAAACCAGAAAATGCCAGAGAAGTTGAAAAGGAAGGGCAAATTGTATCACAGTGTATCATTAAAAATGTCATTGTCAGTTTTTTTATAACAAACTTGTAAACAAATTACCTGTTAAGACTGTTTCGGAGTATTCCACACTTAATTATCATCAACTTTTGCTGTAAATTTATTGTGTGTTTAGAGGTGTGTCGTAACCCAATTTTTTTAAACCAAATTTTGGGTAATTTGCCGAGATTTGGGAAGCAGAGTTATAAGACATGGGAGGGGTTGACCAATCTTGGACATTCACCAAATCAGGCTAAATGTCAATTCGTTTATAAGCATCATTTACCCATAAATGTATTGTTTTCCTCGCAGACGTGATGCAGTGTATGGGCTGCGTCGCTTGATACCTTAATTTATTGAAATTTTCCAGCTGATTGGATTCATTCTGAAATTGCCTAGCAACCGACGTTGTTGTAGCAACGGTCAACAGCGTGCTGTTTTATGGCCATGTGCAACTTTGGTGCATTCAGATTTGAGCAAATTTTCGCAGAAAAAAGCTCGATTTCTGCATGTAGAATACAACAAGCACCTTTTGCCAAAATCGTTCTTGGTCAGTGTTTTTTTTTTCTCTCGCAAATCCTGGTGGTTGACAATGGCCGATGCTGGTGACCCAAGACTGCTCTTCATCCACGAATGGATTTTGCGACTTTTGCGAATCAAACCAGAAATTGGCTTCAAGATGATGAACGCAGAGCTGGTCAAGGCGGTCATCAACGATTTCATGGACAACGAACATCCCAGCAAACTGATCGTGTACCAGGTTTCTGGAAACCAGTTGGTGGCCGAGACCGAATTCCCCAAAAATCCTAAATCTAAGTACGTTTACTTCGTGAAGAAATATCCCTGCGCCCTCCCCAAAACCAAGTTCAAACCCAAACTCATGTACGGAGATCTGCCTTGTGCCTTGATCGAAGTTTTGCCAGTTTTTGTGAACGGGGTAAGTGCTTTTACATGGTTTATACCGTCAGGGAAAGTCAGGGAAATAAAATGTGGTCAGGGAAATCTTGACATTTTGACTATTAAATCAGGGAAATTCATAATGTGTTGAATGAAAAATTCATGAAAAAACTTATAAAAAATTCACCTAAAATGCATTAATTTGTTACTAAAAATTTTGCATACTGTGTTTCCGTCATTATGAACAATTTTTAATATTTCAAAGAAGAAGTCCTCAAAAATGCAGTGTTTGAGATCTAGTTGTTTCAACCACTGGTGTTCACATCGTTATTAATATTAATACACTAAAAATCCAATCTTAATTATTATTATTATTATTATTTCTTCTTTTAAAATTGTAGACTAATTCCACCATTTTGTGATCGGATCTATAATTTCTAAAATTTCCGCGATATGGTATATTTGCTCGGATCAAACCTGTAAAAATTGTTTGGAGATTTAACAAAAAATTCAGGGAAATTGAGTTGCACATTTTGGTATGGACCATGTTTTATGTCAGGAAATATTTTCTTAGTTTTGAAGAGTAAAGGAAACATTCAAGTTGGGTCATGACACAAAATTGTTATTTTTTAGCCACCCCCTCCTCTCCCTTTGCAATGTTCAAGTATTATGTCATCATTTTAAAAAAGGGGTGGGGTTGACCAAATAATGTCATCATTTGTGATACAGTTTTTCAAAAATGTTCGCCTAGGACGTTTTTATTTTAAAACCGTGTTCTTGTTTGACCAAAACCAATCATTTCTTAACTAATATTCCACTCAGTTCAAAATTTTGTTATTAAAAATTTAGTTATCTCTTTGTTGTTTCTATTTTTAACAATCTTCTTGCTCAATTTTTCAAAGACTACGTAACTATTTTTTAGTAATTCTTTTAGCAATAGATTTAAAGTAGTTTTGAAAAACAAATTAAACTGGTTTAGGAAATCAACATATCAACATACAAATTAAATAAGGATATACCAATTAGGAAAGACTTTGGCAAAAAACTAAGAAATTTCCTAATCTCAACAGTATTTAAACGCTTGCCAGAAGATTTATTGGAAACAAATAAGTTAGGTAGACTGAAACGAACTTTAAAAAATATCTTTTAAGTGCAGTTATTGCTCACAAAATTTCTGATTTTATTTTTGATTTTGTGAAATTTCATGAATTTTGATGTTTTCTTTTTACCTTGCTTGGTTATTACTAATTTGTGTAATGTAATATTTTTGTTTTTGTCCTATTTTTTATGAGTTTTGATATTTCTTCTTTTGCATAAGTTTTTAATGTTTTTCTTTTTTGTTTTTTTCTATGTAATTATTCAGATATTTCATTTTGTAAGTTTTTTGAAGCCCATACAAGTACTACTTTGAACTTCGGCCTTATTGAATACATTAAAAAAAATTCACCTGCATTCTATACCAATTTTTGTGTGTGCTAAATTTAGAAATTCTTGTTTTGTTACTATTTTGAAATGTATACTTAAATGTAACATTCATTATTTTATCATTGGAATCGTTTCCAACGATTGTATCATTTCTGATCTATTTTTTTAATTTCACTCAAATCGAAAAAAAATGTGGTCAGTGATTCACAAAGTCACTTAATTGAAAATGGTGATTTTGTGATTACATGAATATAATACTTGAACGTCCCCTTTTAATTAAATATCAATCATGTATTATGAAATCAGAATTGATAATCAAGACTTAGTAATGTAAAAATGATAATAAAAATTGCCAAATCCAACGTTCTCATCATGCTTTCTGGGTGCCTTAGGTACTTATCCCACTTTGTGGCAATAGAAATGTCACTCGTCATTGGCCAACATCAGTGGTCAAGGATATAAAATATGAATTAAACGATTTGAGGACAACAGTGGAGCAAGTGTGTGGATTGGTGGTTGGAAAACCAACTCTGGCACTGCCAAGCGGTTTGGAGAAAGTTGAGGAATTTGAAAAAATTGCTATTGAAAGGTAATCAATCAATTTTCTCCATATAATGTATATGAAGTTAATTACAGATTCAAATTTCGTTTCGAACACAAAAATTCGTTTCGACCAATTTCATTTCGATTTGGCATATTTGCTTGAAAACAGATTTAATTCAATTTTTTTCAGAAAACAATAATTAAATTTCTAGGAGCTATTCTACTAAGGACCAATTTATTATATTTTCAGTGGCAAAATAGATGATGGCGATCTATTGGCATCCATCGAAATGGTGTCCAGAAAGTGGAGCCAATTGGTGGAGCATATTGTCCAACAGGACTCAGCTTACTGCATGAAATTAGGATTAAATCCTGGACCATCCTACGAGGTGGATTTTTGGCGAACCAGAAGGGACAGACTACGAAGCATTCATCAACAGGCAAGTTTGAGCTAATCAAAATTTATTTTTGTGTCCTTTAAGTAGTTTGTGTATTTTAAGTATTGGAAGGTATTTTTTCCAGCAACTTATAATATTCTCAGAATTTCTCCACACTTTCAACAGTTTACTTACAATATAGGCTGTTATTACCTACAAATTTATGCAGATGTTTCCTTAATTTTTCAGAATTTTTTCATAGTTTTTCGCGTTTAGGTATTTAAAATATTTGATATTTTGCCCATTTGATAGCACCAGTCTTATATTACCTTATATTACTGCAACACATTTTCAACGATGCAGTTATAGTATTAACTCTTTCAAAAACAAATTCTTTCATATATTTTGTGCACTTAACAGTTTACTTACAAGATAGGCAATACAAATTTATGCAATATTTCCTTAATTGTTTAGAATTTTCCCATAGTTTTTCGCTTTTAGATATTTAAAATATTTGATATTTTGCCCATTTGATACCACCAGTTTTATATGACTGCAACGCACCATTTTGCATCATCTTATAACATTCTCAGACTTTATCCACATTTTAACAATATAGTTATAGTATTAGCTCTTTCAAAAACAAATTCATTGATATATTTTGTATTTTTTCCCATACTAGTTCTCGCATTTAGATATTAAAATATTTGATATTTTGCCCATTTAAAAATGTATTTACTTAATATTGTGACCACTTTATATAACCAGTTGGTTTTGACCCATCATGTGAAAGTCGCAGGAAACCTACAATGTATAGTATATACCTATAATTACTGCTATTTTCAGTTTAACAGTAAAGAAATCAAAAGCATCATGACCATTATGGAAAAGACGAATAATAGTTACTACGCAGCGTTGAGAAATGCTGTTCAAGACATAGAAAAAGGTACTTTGTGAAACATGCAGTGTGAATAATTAGGGATCAAAATGCAAAATTTTGATATTTGTGGCCATCGTTTGTTCATTTCAGCCTTGGTGGAGGCTAAGGATATCAGTGCCCATCTGGCCCCTCTTCAATGTCACTTCACAGCAATGGAAACGTCCGAGTTTTCGGACCTTGCTGCGCTCTTATTACCCATGATGCACATCGTCTGTCTGGCTTGGTCACTTTCCAAATATTACAGCACTATTCCGAGAATTATTGTGCTACTGAAAGAAATTACAAACCAACTGATACATCAAGTACGTATCATTTTTCCACTGATCCTAAACTTTTCCCATGCGAAATGTTAGCATTTTATCAATTTAATGAAATTTATTTAAATTTATTAAGCTCCTATCCGTCATCAAATATATAGTTTTCCTAAGTTTGTTTTCCATACAACTTGTATTTTTTTTAATAAAAAAATTCAATTTCCTCCTTTGTTTAAAAAATACGATATGAAAATAATTCGAAATTCTGTTGGATTTTATTTTTCTTTCGATATTGTAAAAATGACAATGGCAAAAATTGCTTTTATTCAAACGACAAAGTAAAAAAATTAAATTTTCTCTTTTATTGAAAAAATGCGACATGAAAATAACTCGAAGTGCTGCAAGATGTATTTTTAGGTACATGTTGTAAACATGATGAGAGGAAAAATTGATTTTAGTGAAAATAATTCGTGAAAAAACAGAGCAACTTATTTACTGTTTCAAGTAAATGGCCAAATTTTCGTGTTATCAAACAACGATTATAGCTAATCGACTTTGTTTAAAAAAATTACATTTCCTCTTTTATTGAAAAAAATACAAGATGGAAATAATTAGAAATGCTGTTAGATTTTAAATTTATTTTTCGTTTTATATATTTACGGTAATAGAAAAAGTTCATTTTATGCAAACGAATTTTCTTTTATTGAAACTAATTTATGAAAAAAAAACGAGTAACTTATTTACGTTTACAACGCACATTACTAAATTTGTTTAAAATACAAACTACATTTTTTGATTTTTGAAAAATTACGATATGGAAATAATTAGAAATACTGTTATAATTTGATTTTCGTTACATATTGTACTGATGATAATAGGAAAAAATTATTTTCTTCAAATGACAACTTCCCTCTTCTTGCGAAAATAATTCACGGAAAAAACGAGTGCTGTTTCAAGTGCATGGCTAAATATTCATGTTATCAAACAGGGATAATAGCTCGTCAACGTTTACAAAAGATGCAGATGCATTTTACATGAAAGTATTAGCAATAGCTCATTTCAAACGAGAAATTGTCTGTTTTTAGACACGAGGATTTCTCGATCCTACTTCGCTTTTCCAACTGGAGGTCCCTGAAGGAATCGAGAAGATCGACAAGGCCCTTCAAATATTCAAATATTTCAAAGCGATATTTCACCAGCAGAAACGCATCATAGGAACCTACTTCGAACGTCACAAGAAACCAGTGCTGGAGTGGGATTTTTCCCCGCATTTGGTTTTCGAAAACGCAGATTTGTTTATTGAAAGACTGCTCTTAATTAAGGTTTGTCAAAATCATATTAAACTTACATGGTTTGCTATAGCAATGGCTGCATGCGTTTGTAAGGATATTGAATTTGCCGCTCGTCACGTGCGAGCGCTGATTGGTCGAACGGAGTCACGTGCCTATGCGCAAAGGCGCTGCCATGGCAACCGTGGAACGTCAGATTTCAAATTAGAAAATGTTCTAGAATGCAAAAAAGAACTCAATTGCGGTTTTTTTTCAAGATGACGTAAAATGTCAATATATCACCAACTTTACAGTTGTATCTCAGGTAAAACAACCACTAGAAGGTAATTATTATCAGTAGTTTAAAAAGCGAAGAGTTTAAACTTTCTTTTGGCGTTTTTCAAATACAATTTAGCGCCAACTAGGGCGAACGAACAAATATTGTATAAGGTTGCCTGAAGGCTTGCTATACTGCAGGTCAGTGTGTTTGAATATCATTGAATAGCTTTTTGAAGTATTGGGGGGCAAATCTGAATTCAAAATGGCCCACCGGTTGACTGATTGACCGGTTTTACGGATACCGATCGTATTTATGGTTAACCGGTCAACCGTGCCTCTAGCGCCGCTCACCAGATATGCATGTGAAAAAATGTGAATTATATCAGAGATATCTTGGATGTGAAAAAATGTGAAATATTGTATACCAACTGGCCACATGCTTGCTTTGAAGCCGTTTATCCTATTGAAAAATAGCCCGATTTAATTCCCAGAAACTCTTTCCGCCATTTTGGAAATTTGTGGGCGTGCCAATTATTTAAGTTCAAAACTGCAAAATTCGAAAAACCGATTCAAAATGGTCTAAAGTGTCGCGTTTTCCTAGAAATTTCGCCGCGAGTATCACGAAAATGCGGTCTATTAATATACGTGGTAAAAGTTAGTTTTTTAAAAAAAAAAAGTTTTTCCCGTCCTAATTGAAATGTTAGTTTTGAGCCTCGTATCCTGTTCAGCTCAGATGGGAAACTGCAGCGATGGGTGCTTGTGGACCTGGCACACACCCGGAGTGGTAATGACCCCTACGGGGTGGGGGTACCCATTGTGGGGGGCATCGACGGCC
>JAQGAF010000158.1:0-72118 GCA_034687865.1 Kryphioiulus occultus
CTTTGAACTACAGTCGAACGAAATTCGAACAAGCAGCTGGGCTAGGCTCGAGGTTAGGCTTAATCGTAAAGTTTGTAAGTTCTTATTTATGTCTCAGTTTCTCCGATTCGTGCTGCAAATGAGTGCGCTTCTCGATTGACAAACTCTTCTGGGGAACCTTCAACGAAAGAGCTAATGATTATGTCGTTTGGCGAAGGCTGTCCGTTGTTATTTCCGTTCTAAAACCGTTGTTGATGTTGACATTCGTCAGATCTCCGTTGTCCATTTCTTGTTGATTTGAAAAAAAATGTAGGTCTGCATACATCGTATATCACGTAAGTTAAACCTACGTTTGAAGCTTATTAGTTTTATTAGCTATTTGTGTTGTTTTTGGGTGTGTTCGTGAGAGGCATATTATCTTTATTTTCAAAAGCACGTGTTGTGATCTGTCGAGCATCTCAAATGACCTTGATGTAGTTAATCTTGGGGAGAATTTTCGACTTCAACCTTAGTTGAACTTATTAGTTTAAAAGGGGATCAGTTAAGATATCGCGTGGACTGCATATTTAATAATTTTCGGGTACTCGGCCTGACAATGATAAATAGTGGGTCAGTCTTAAATTTGTTATTACCTTGTATGGATGAGGCATTAAGTTACTCGCTTTGTCAGAAATTACACTGAAGTTCATTTACAAACTATTTTTTAATTTATCAGCCAAAGGGTTTGTAAACGCCCTACGCAGTTTTTCATCATGTGACGTCGTTTGACGAATTTTGCTCTTGCTTTTTGGGTCACAAGAAAATAACCGAAACGTTTTGTTGATTTTTATTTCCTCGATTGGACCTGTTAATTTATTTGGTTTATTAAGTCTTTTAATATTGTTTATGCAATTTAGTCAATATTAATTTGGATTTATGCAAATATTCAACATTTTCCATCATTTGTGCATATACCTAACTCTCATAAAATGCAGGTCAAAGGTTGCCTGATGCTTGCTTGTTGCATCATGCCGTCAGAGTAGGCCTAATACAGATTAACACGAAGGCAATTATTTTCACTTCATAATTATTTTGCTTGACATGCACATTAATGCATTTGCTTGCTATATCTGCTCTGGACGTTAGCATTGCTAACCTATCACTTGAGTCAACCTCACCACTGGCTAACCAAAAATTACAAAATGAAGCATGTTTGAACAAGAATATACTGGTCGAATATTTTCCAATTGGTTGAAAGCTATACATGTTCTTAATTTGCATTCACATTGTACATAGAGCACCCAATGTATCAATTATTGTAACTAATGTTGTCGCTTGCTTAACCCAATATAGTGACTTCATCCAGGTGCACAGCTTTCACTGACAGAACAGATCGAAGAGTTTTCTGTATGACAAACACGCCAAACATGTCAAGGTAGCACTAGGAGCTGCCCCCACCTTCACTTTCATCTTTCCGTTTCCTCGTGTTGGTTATATGCATTTCACCGTCCTTTTTGTGGTGCCAAACGTAGTCTTCTGTTCAATTTTCCATCATCAGTAGTCGTGCTTCTGCTCTCGCGCTTCTTCATTTGGCTCCAAGACGTATCTTCTAGGTTCTCTGACATCATTTTGGTGTAAGGTAGGCGCTTGTCATCTTATTAGATGACTTTGTTACATGATCACTTAGTAAGTTTTGCATTTATAAACCTGAATTGATGGACATTGTTTATTGTTTGATTCCCTTGTCTCTATTATAGAACCTACCATGCTTGTGGCAGTTCCTTCGTACTGATGGCGAGTAGTTCTGCTCCGAAGCATGATTTTGCCCCAGCCTGGCTCAAAATCCCCACAAATGCTCAGGTATGATCGATTTTTCTCCAGATCAGCAGACTTTTATGGGATTGTTTTTGTTTGATGACTAACTGGTTTGAATACTGTGTGAAGTGATACAGGTATACCCTGCTTTACGTACTTCACTTTATGTAGGTCCTACACTCACGTTTATGTACATTCTCATGGCAACCTATTCATCTGTTTGCATATCTGTGTTTCGCAATTATGGACACCAATTGCATGAGTTATCACCAGATTTGTTTAACAAAGCAAACTTTTTGCAATGAACGTGGTGTTTTTCCTATAAATGATGGAATGTGTTTGCTATTGACCCACCCATCGAGTACCAGTAAAAACTTCATAAGACTCTACCACAAGATGCATCAACATACTGTGCTAATAAAATGTTTTTATTCCTCATGCTTATTTCCCATTCGTTTAATTTTGTAGAGGCCATCTGGTGCAAGCAGTGGTGAAGCATCCATTCGTCGAGACGACAGTTCAAACAACCTTAATTTACACTTTTCATCAAAGCCTCGCAATTCATCCATCGAGCAACGCCGAGATAGAGGGCGCTCAGCATTTTCATACCGTCATCATTCCATAGACACTGATGAGCCTCAGCATCATTCCCCTTCCTATGGAGGTGGTGGGGAATACAGGCTAACTTCGAGCCAACGCCAGCAGTCAGGATCACAACCCTCTCTGGGCCGACGGCCTCTCAGCAGACAAGATTGTAGAGATAGTTCTTCACCAATTTTCTCTTCTGTGAATAAGGTGGTTAAACATAAACAAAGCCATATTTGCCAAACCAAGTAGAAGGTTAACTGGAGCTTGTTTTATGGCTTTCATTAGGGTTTTAACGCGTATGAAGGTGCTAGTGACTTGCATAGGAATTCTAGTAGCAGTCATTGGGGACGACAACGCAGTTTTGAACATAATCACAGCAGTGGAAATGGCAGGTTGAGTGCAAATTCCGAGCATGGTAGTAATGTGGCAAAGAAAGAAGTTGGCAAGTGGAAGGAAGATAAGATTGACAAATTTGATAAAGAATTTGTAAGTTTCATTACTCTGTTCTTCAACTTTCTTCTGCTGTATTATGAAATGATAGTCACAATTTGTTGTTTGTGTGTTTCAGCCTTCTTTAAGGGGTGGCAAGCTTGACAATGCATTGCCAACAACAAATGTCACCAATGGAAGTGTTTGGGGTATGTGAACTTTTGTATGCTATAATACCTAAACTACAAATTTTGTACTTATGGTATTAGTGATTATTTGCAGTACTTTATTTTTACAAATGAAATCTGCAATTTTATCAAAATTTTAATCTCAATAGATGAGTCGAATCTCCCATTATTTACAGATTTATCACACATACAGAACTTCTTAAACATACCAAGCTGCTTCACTACATAGCGACTTTTGATTTCTTTTAGATACCAACAAAAGCGGCAAGATTCATTTGAGTAGTAGCGTGAATAAAAAGATTCACTTGGTGCAGAAGCCAATTCGAAATGATATTGCCAAAACCAACAGTAGTACAGCAGGTAAGACTTCTTTAATTTATTTTTATAATTTGGCTATTCCGTACCTATTGTTATGTTGTGGTTATTTCTTACTGCAGGTTCATCCACAAATGCTCCTGGTAATTCAAGTCCTAAATCTGTTCATCGTGCCACATTATTGAAGCAGACTTCGAAAAATGTCAGCAATTTGAGTAATGCCACTTCAGTGTATCATACATTGATGCCTGCTAAGGTAATATGAGCTAATTATAACCCCAAATTTGCAGCTTTAAATAGTTTTTAAGTTATATATTCACTTCTTTTTTTTCATTGCATTTTAGGTAGGTATGGTTCGAAGATCAAGTAAGGACAATGTAAAGTCAAACGGTCAATCTTCCAAGGTAAGGCTAAAGAAAGCCCTTATCATCACACAAGGGGATATTTCAAGTTGCAATTCGATTTTATTTCAACGCAATTTTTCGTTTTAGCCAAGCGTCAGGCCTACATCACCGCAATCCCAATCCGATGTACTTAATGCACGTCTCGTCACCCAACCTAGAAGACTCGGAAATAAAAGCGAATTTCTGAAGGAACTCAGAGATGATGGCATTGGACCATACAGCATGGGCTCCTCTGGGGACTATAAGATTGTGCGAGATGATGGAGACACTGAGGCAGATAGCCAAAGAAATATTCCGACCATAGATTGTCATGAAGGTGATGGATCTCAATTTGATTACTTCGACTATGATGAAAAGTTTCATGTGCAAGACGCCATTCAGAAAGAAATACATCAAAATGGAAGTTCTGACCATGTAAGTTAATCTGTATATTTTATGCTCAAAATATCAACGGAAATGTTTATGTAGTTTGAGAGTGGTGGCCTTTTTTTAGTGCCAAATTTTTGTATTCGTAATGTGTCAAATTTGAAAAGCCTTGTAAAAAGTTTGCAAATGTCTCGTTTTTGGGTTTTTGGCTGCATCATTGGGTTTTTGGCTACATCATTGCAAAATGCGTAGCATAACAGCAGCATTTTCATGGTGGCAAAGTTGGACGGAATAGTTTCTGTAAAGGTCTGCATATTGCTTTTCAGGTGGATGAAGATGTCGATCGTGTTCATCAACAGCAATCATTTAATGGAATTGCAATTGTTAAACCAGTTGAAGAGGACCAGATGGAATGCAAATTATCAAGATCATTGGAAGCAGAGCAGAGGTATGCCTGAGCACATTACAATGTGGACAAAAATGCATTTGCATTGATTATGTTTTTTTCTGCAAATTCTTTCTGTTTATTCCCACCCTTCTGTTAAATTCTTGTAGATGTTATTGAGCATTTAGTATGCTTACATGCAGAACTAACTAATCAAATTTACATCGTGGTTCGTTTTGTATAGACTGTTACGTGAAATGGGATGGAAGGAAGAAGATTCTGAAGATGAAGCGGTGTATGCACCCTTAACTGAAGATGAAATGAAAGAATTTGAGAAATTGTCTAAACAGGTAATTATGAAAGTCTCAATTTGATATTGTTATGGGTATCATTATATTGGGGACACTACACGGCTAGTAATACTGTCAGTTCCAACAAATATGGACAGCAATACTGATCATGTAATGGACGCAGACTGACGTCCCACATTTACTGACGTAACTGTCAATATCAGAATACTGACAGTAACACTGACCGTGTAGGGTCAGTCATGAGTGATTGGCTGACTGTCTAAATTGGAAAAAATTAATCCATTTTTAAATAAAATGTTTACACGATATTTGTAGTAAAAGTAAGGTTTAGGGAAACGATAAACATAAATCGAGTATGTTTTATTGGAAACTTGACATTATTGTGAATATGCGCCGTATTATTTTTCAGAAATAATAAGTCAAATATTATACAGTAACTTTTGTGTGCTTTTTCCAGATCCCCAAACGCAATGGCTTTCAACGAAACCAACTTCAGTTCACATGGAGCCCAAAACGTGTTCTCCCAATCCCAAAAGCGCTTGATCTCGGAAACGAAAGCAGCGATTCCAGTACGACCGACTCAGATTCCGACTAGATCTCCATGAAAAACGAATGCAAAGGTATGACCATATCATACTAGGATGTGTGGGCAAACTTATCGTGTTATTTCTCTCTGCATTTGCTAGAAGAAATGCTAAATGATAACTGTTAAACGCAATTTGTGGGAAATTCTGCAACCATCGTGAGCGCCTGCACACCAAAGATTGCTGGAATTGTTCGTTTCAAACCCTTCCCTGGTCGTTTCTTCTATAGCAATAATTTTGCTCCTACCAGGCAGTAATGACGCCAAGACGTTTTTTTTTCTTTCTTTCTTTTCTGTTCTCAGATGATTTGAAACTACTATCACTGGTGCATAGTGCTTCATTCAGATATGCCCCATTGGTCTCCCAATTATTTTTCTTGAATAAGGTTTTGCTTAATTACCAGATTGAAGTATCTATCTCACCATTGCCTATTCTTCAGAAAGACTGAATCACGTTTACACCCCTCATAATGTCATGAAAACAGAGTTGGTGAAAGGTGTTCCAAACGAATGCCATTTTTAAGATTGCATTGAATTTGCACATGGCTGTGTTAATCTAAACATTGTCTACAACGATACGACAACTTGTGTGTTAAAAACGTCATGATGATAAATATGTTAATAAATAAGATGCAATTACCTTTTTTTGGTTAAGACAGCATCTGTTGTTATTCAAATCATATTTCGGCCATCCAAGAGATCATAGCTTTTGTCGCATTATTTTTTCGTACTTACCTTGAAAGTACACCAAAATATGAGTGCAATTTGCCTGGACGGCTGTCATTCGGTTATTGAGCCTAAATTTTTTGGTGTTTTCCTGGCCCTAAACGTGTTCCTAGTCCAGCTCTGGCTAGATAAGCTAAGCCAGATGGGTCACAATGGCAAGTTTGTCAAGAATAAAAATTTTCTATCGCAGAAACAATGGGAACTGTGTGTTTCATGCAACCATAATCGAATTTTGCATAAGTAAGATTGTTGAAATACTGGTCAAATATAATTTAGTGATTTATCATAGAACTTGTGCCAGTATTTGATCAAGTAAGCATTATGAATGCCCAATTATTATGTAAAGCGCAGTTGAATAGCGATATTCAAAACTTCTAATGGTTTTGAAATGCTGTTTAAAAGGCGACCACTGCAAATTTGCATCTACCACAGTTTATTACAATTCGGTGATCATCAATATTTTTGGCAAATACAATGACAGTCAGACAATCATAAAAAAAGGAATGAAACCATTGAATATTCCTGTTCCAACATAACTGGAACATTTTCCACATATCTTAAGTACACTTAATTAAATTTGTTACAAGTGATCATTTTTATCCTAACAATATTAATTACAAGACCCTTAGCGGGTATCATTTTATATGCATTGCACGCGGAATAATGAAAATCATAAATATGTTTCCAGTGTAAAACAAGTCATGGGTATATCGCGTTCAGATTTGAACAATGAAAAATAAGGATTTTAAATATTTACCAAGCATAAAATATGACATCGTTTTGGGTTGGATAGTACGCCATACATTGTCTTTATAGTAAAGTCGGTGTAAAATTTATCTGAAGTCCTTGTTTTAGTTGGAAGCAGCACGAAATTCGGCCACTTTAGCCGTGCCATTTTCTGGTCCTAGCCTATAGGTGGGGGCATCAATACGAGTCAATGAAATGTTACCGGTGCATTTGGATGAAAAATTGAACACTAGTAACTGGGTCTAGTTAAGTTGTACTCATTTTAAATAACTGTAGCCCCGAACCAGAAGGGTGTAGCACGGCTTGGCAGTCGTCACATAGGGACATAGTCAATTTGAACGTACAACTGCCTCACCCCCACCTGAGTGAAAATGTTGTGCGTGTGGCTCAAAATATATTTGGCATCTGCATTTGCAGCAACTTCCAGCTTGATTGTTCCTATGTATACTTCACTGCACAACGTCCAAAAATGAGGCTCTTGAACACCATAAATGCCCTCCAACTGCATTACCTATAGAGAATTAAAGAATGCAGAATAGCAGACAAATATAAGTTTTTTCACGAATGTAGGTATCATTCCATAACTGCTATGAAACTCACCTTTTGGTAACAGCCCGGCAAAAGATGATCCAATTCTCTTGGCGTACGTTGCATCAAGACATAAATAGAATCTCGAAGTAATGGTAGAACACTGAAAAATACAAACATTCTTTAGGTCCATAAATGTTTACTACATAAACATACCAGTCACATTTGCAGGTAATATATTCCCAAGGTTTTTTGGCTGCAGGAATGCTTTGAACTGCTGTGCTGTGATCTATTGTCTTACCTTAGACCAATCATTGTTGCTATGAACATTGAGCATATTGGATCTGCAATCATCCAACCAAACTGGCTCATCAGAATTGCTGAAATGATGACGCCAACACTGCCCAGGGTGTCCGCCATAATATGTAGGAATACACCTTGCATAATTTGGCTGTTACTGTTTTTTGGTATTGAATCCTCAATCTCGTGGCTGTGGCTATGACTGTGACCATGACCATCATCATGACCATCTGGATATTTGAATAAACAAATTATATTGACCCACTTTGCTTTAACCCAAATCTGCAAAGCTGACAGAAATCAGTTTTCCATACCATGGCTGTGGCCATGATTATTATGGGAATGATTCTCAGCTGCTTTGGTGGCCAGCTTGTCAGTAAGCGAGTGGGAATGACCGTGATCTTATAGTAAATAGAAACGCTTAATCAATAACAATTATCACCTCATTGGTCTTTGAGAAACTATCAAAAACCTACTTTGCGCGGAAGAATGCCCGTGATCATGGCTGTGGCCGTGCCCATGGGCGTGACCATGCTGGAAGGCAAAAATCCCAACAAGATTCACCAGAAAACCAGCCACTGACACAAGGAACAACCTTTCATGTTTCACCTCGGGAGGTTCAATAGCTCGCTGTTAAGAAAGAAATACATTTTTGGAGCTTCGTGTAATAGTAATTGGCGCATATTTTTAACACATTAAATGTGAAGCATTACCTCTACTGCCTCCGAGAATATAAAAAATGCGATAAAAAGTAAAAACAGCCCATTTACGAAGCCTGCCAAGACTTCTGCCCTGACATATCTGAAATAAACAGAATAAAGTACATGGGAAAACTGCGGCAGTTTGCAGAACCTGTCTCAATTATGGCTTACCCATAAGAAAACCTCTCATTAGCTCGCCATTTCATAATGACCGAAGCAGCTAAACCTGCCAGTAGAGCCGTACAGTCAAAGAACATGTGAAATGAGTCGGAAATCAAGCCCAAACTGCATTTTAAATTAATAAAGTTCAAAATCAGTAAATATGCACAGGGTATACATAATACAATGATCAACAGTTACTATATACTAACCTGTTCGTCCATACTCCGTAGAAAAGCTCCACAAACGCAAATGAGAGATTCAGCAGCAAAAACAGGAAAAGATTCCGTGATGTTTTGTCCGAGAGAATTAACCTGAGATGAAGGAAAGCAATGAGTAAATTTACACCTTGACAGCTGGCGTGTATCAGCCAACAAGGGTTTTCGCATAATTTTTAGCAACTAAAAGAAAATTAGGGTCGACCAGTTGTCGTGAAATGAGTTACTCAAAGTTTAATATAATTAATTTTCTTAGTCAGAGATGCGACATCGTATTGACATATGATAATTGAGGGGTTGATGCACTTGCACTGGCGACTTACCTTAGCCATCCGAATACTTTATCCTTAATTCTAAATCGGCCACTTTTATATCCACTCTCGTTTGCATGTAGAGGAAGCATTGATACTGTGCCAGATTGAAGATTTTAGGCGCTTAGAAAATAACTGAAGGAATATTTTTCGAAAAGCAAAACTGACCAGGTGGCAAACTAAAAATCAAAAGCACATTGCTGATTGCTCGGAATTTCCGGCTGCCGGTGACGTCAGTTATGTGTAAAGCCGGACGGGTCATTTATTGAACGTAGGCTTGTTTGAAATGGCAGAATGGTGGCGCTCTCAGCATGGACCAATTATTTATTTCATTCACACTGCGTGTTTTTGGAGTGTTGTTTCAATACCTGCTGCCTTGTGTAGCGTTACAATGTATTGTTTGTTTATGATATAATTTTAAAATAGAAGATTTTTAAATATTGCTATTGAATTATGCAATTTTAAACGTGCCAATAATGCAGCAGTTTAACTATGCAACGCCGTTCAGATGTTTTGCTTGTAGCGCCACCTACCTTAAGTAGAACTGTTGTTGTGCTATCTGGGTTTGGTTTATTCATTTATTTAATGAATTTATTAATTTTAATGATTCTGCTACTACTCTACTCTTAGCAATGTGTTGATCGTATATTCAGCCGCCTATTCTGGCCTACGGTAAAGTGTTTCCTTGAGAAATGTTGAAATTATTGCCCATAGTTAGACTTGCTGTAGCAGGCCTGAAGCCAATGTGCATTTTTTGAACCATACGGATTTTGGACTATAGTTTTAAAAAAGACGAGTTCCAAAACAAATTCTTATCACTGTGTGGATTGAGCGAATCTGACTTACCAAGCACAAATACTTGACCTTGTATGCAGTACTATTACCAAGACCTTTTAGGTAATTTGAATTTTACCTTCATTCTTAATTTTCAAGGGCTCCATGCGTGTAATTTTAGGCAGACGTGTGCTTTAATTTTTCCTTTCGAACGATTCTCAAGAAATTTTATAAATGCACGTAACCGAATTTGTGTAAACTGCAAGCGGAATCGACAGACCCACATGGTTTTGAAAAAACGCATTTATAATTGTTCAACACCCAAGATTAAAGCTGAAGGTTTCAGACGAAGACACGGAATCTCCTGAGTTGGTGAGGATGAGTTTTGCTTTTGTTTATTTTTTATTGTATCCAAAAATCTCGCTCTCATCTCTTCCCCAATTCATATTGTGCTAGATAACTAAGCCAAGTGTAACTCGGCAGCATTTATAGTTATTCACGAGAAGAAAATAAGTTTTGCTACAATATATATGTATAGTTGAAGTGTTTATCTTCTCATTCCTGTTCTGTGGAAATGTTCCTTGAATAATTGGCATATTATAGTTATTGACTCAGGGTTTACGAGGAGAGATAAGTACTAATAATTGAATTTAATTTTATTTAGGGGCAAACAATGAGTCGCCAGGCTCTGGCAAGTGGCACTAAAGGCCGAAGCCATTCATCAGCTACAGGTAAAGTAGGCAGATGAAGTCATGTGCTGCATCACGAGACTCACAGATTATTAGACAAATTATCTTTCGTTATTTTTCTAACCCTTGATCGCACTGTTTTTAGTTAATCCAACTGCAAGCAGTTCAGATCTGGCGAGTCTGTTTGAATGCCCAGTATGCTTTGACTTTGTTCTACCACCAATACTACAATGCCAAAGTGGGCATTTGGTCTGCTCAAGTTGCAGGCCAAAACTCAGCTGTTGCCCAACGTGCAGGGGACCGCTAGGTAAGTTTGAAGGATGGCCAGTGTCCAACTCTTTAGACTGGTGCTTATATGTATCAAAGTAGGACTCGTTATAACATTACTTTTATTGCGCAACTAAATTACAGGGAACATCCGTAATCTTGCTATGGAAAAGGTTGCATCTACAGTGACATTTCCTTGCAAATTCTCATCTTCAGGATGTAGTGCTCAACTTCTTCACACGGACAAATCAGATCATGAAGAAGCTTGCGAATTCAGGTAGGATCAATGATCTTCCCTCCATTTCTACACAGTTTTTTTTGCAGTGCCAAGCTTTCTGTTATACTAAAGGTGTTTTAACAATAACAAATTGTGTACAAATTATTGAAGAGTAGTTGAAAATAATAATTTACCAAGTTTGCCCTCAGATGTTGAACTCTTAATGGATGCAATCTTTATTTCGGCAAACTGCCACCTGCAAATTTATAAAATTTGAAATTTGATGCTCTTGGAACATGAATGAAAAGTTTTATAATTTCAGGCCATATTGTTGCCCTTGTCCGGGTGCTGCTTGCAAATGGCAAGGCTCTTTGGAGCAAGTGATGCAGCACCTGATGCAGTGCCATAAATCTATTACCACATTACAAGGTATGGTTTGGTTTTAACCTGTATTTATTTAAAAAATCACTTTGAAATGCCTGGATTTATTAACGTCGTATTTTTAGGCGAGGACATTGTCTTCTTAGCCACCGATATTAACCTCCCAGGTGCAGTCGATTGGGTTATGATGCAGTCATGCTTTGGTCATCATTTCATGCTTGTTTTGGAAAAGCAGGAAAAGTATGACGGTCACCAGCAGTTCTTTGCCATAGTTCAGCTTATTGGATCAAGAAAGCAGGCGGAGAACTTTGCGTACAGGCAAGTTTTTAATCTGCTAGTTTATTTTCAATTATATACTTGAAAAGGTTGGGACGATAGTGTGAAGGACAAGTTTTCTTTGCCAAAATCCATAATGGTGTTTTGAAATGCCAAGCTGTTTATGTAGTCAGTGTAATATGCATGTAACAGGGAAATTGTATGTTATGTCAAATGAAGAAATGCTATTTTTTGCCAATGTTAAAACTGGCGAGTATTATTCTTTCTAGGCAGCAATTACTAACAATTCTTTCTTAAACTACCCAGATTAGAATTAAATGGCCACAGAAGGAGATTAACTTGGGAAGCAACGCCACGCAGCATCCATGAAGGCGTTGCCTCTGCAATTCTCAACAGTGACTGTCTTGTATTTGACACTAGCATCGCTCAGCTCTTTGCAGACAACAGCAACCTCGGAATCAATGTCACCATTTCCATGTGTTGAGCTTAGAATACATGAAGTCTGATTGCCCATTACATCCTACTCAAGTACTGTAATTATTGAAGTTATTATTTCTGGTTATTTAAAATGTTATTACATTTTTATCAATTTGCTCTCTTAAGCAGCAGTTCAATTTATGGTGGCCTTCTGTACTACCTCTTCCTCAGTTCACTAACAAATTCTTTCTTTCCTGAATGAGAGCTCATTTGATTAATTCTTATACCAATTTCAAAAGGTTTATCCAACTCAGGTTTGATTGGGATTGACAAGTCAAATTGATATTGACATAGGTTTGTAGTATAAAATTAATTTTGCAATGATATAAACATTGTGTAATAATTACATGCAAATTCAGTTTGGATGTTTATGGAGCACTATCTGTGGATATGTGTTTAATCATTATGGAGCTGTGTCATAAACTTCTATTGGCCTATATGTGAAAAACTCATAAGTAAAAAATGCTTGGGCTGAATTTCCATTTTTGCATTAACATTTTTATATTTTGAGAAATTGCAGTTTTTTATTATTTAAACAAATTTTAATGCAAAATTCACTAATTATATACTTTGAATGACCGTGAGTAATACGACTTAGGTGAAGATTAAAACGGAACAATTTTTTCTGCACAAAGACTGTGCATCATTCAATTTAGCAGAAAAATAGATAAAGTGGATCAAAAAATGTATATATGTCTATTAATTGTCTCAACATTTGAGAAATAACGTTTATCAATTTACCAATAGAATTTATTTCAAACACTTGCATATTAGATCCTATTGCAAATGAAATTAACGAAATCAGGGGGTCTGATCACTGGACAGCCTGAACAACCTGAAAAAGTTGGGGAAATTTGTACGTCTGAAAACTTGTTGTAGCACAATTGAAAAGCTGTAATTTGGGGTATTAAAGAGTTCAGGGGTTACAAATACATGTAGGTCTATTGACAAAGAACTTTTTATGTAGCCCACTTTTTGTCAAAAATTCATTATTTATGATCTAAGTTGTTTTTGCACCAGATGTGGTGTTAATTCCATAAAAAGTTTGTTTTAAATGTCTGGACAAGCCAGGGAAATTTGATTAAATATTTTACCAGACACTGTAAAATAAGTGGTGCTTAACAAGTGGTCAGATAATCCTGTTAGTGACTCACATGAAGCAATCTTAAAAATAAGAACACCTACATAACAACTTGTTTACTGTATCACATCTGTTCCTTTTGAGGTACCTTACACCTATTAATGCTCATTAATAGGACTAATTGCAATAGGCTAAATGCAACAAGATGTAGATTCTGCTCAATGACTAGTATTGATAGAGACCAAAGTTGATTTGACTGATCTTTCTCGGACATTTGTAAAACAAGTTACAACCAAAATTAAAATATTCAACTTTATACATTGAGACACTTTTAGGAAGTTTTGAGTTTTTATAATTAATTGATGGTAAAATAATTATAGATATATAAGTTTGTCTCTCAAATTTAACATCATTTTAGCAAATTTTAGCATCACCTTCATGTGTGTGAGATATTTGGATGGTAGAGATCATTTAGCTTAAACAAGCTACCAACAATGTGCTGCTCATAGATAATCTATGTCCTCATATAAATTGGTGCTTCTGATCGAATTATTTGCATTGTTCGTATTTGTATGGTATTCATTTCACATTTAGATAGGTTTCATTTTATTGTTTTGAATTATTAGTTCCAAATTATTTTCATTTTTGTATAATTTTTGCTGGTTACTTTTCATTAATGAGGTTTTGATGTGAGACAGTTTTATACGTAAATGAAGCAATGCTCGTATATTCAAATTTCAATATGATAAATTTAGACCCATTTTGAAATTTTAAAATAAATTGTTGCCAACCCCGCATGAGACACATTGTACTGTAGAAAATGTATGTGCAGCCTGACAGCATGACTCAGCTTTGTGTTTCTTTGTGCAGAAGCAAAACTGCTTATGATTAAAAGACACTTTTCCACTGAGTTAGTTTTTAGGCCCCATTGGAAGAAGAATTTTTTTTTCCAAACCTGTGTTTTGTCAGCTTGTAAATAGTGCTAGAGTAGGCACAGGAACGACAAATAAGCTTACTTTCCAGGCTAGCTTATGCTCCTTTGTACATAAAACTTTGGCTTTCTCCTTCTTTATATTTAAAAGCGAAAGTGCGGCTCTGCATTTATTTAATGGTCAGAAAGCTTATTACATTGCATTCCTATTGATTTTTGACATGTTTAGAAGTTGCTATATTTTCAGTATAAAAACATGAGTTTTGTACATGGAAGGTGACCTCTTCTCATAATATGTTGGAGCCATCAAAATTCTTGTCTAGATTTACTTGGCGACTGTATATCCGTGATTGAATGAAACATTAAACATCCCATATTGTATCATTGGATGGGATAGTCATAAGAAATTTGCTTTGAATGTTCTTTGTTTTATACATGTAACATGCACGTATAACATGTAATATACGTGATTTATACATGTAAGTGGACATGTACTAGATTTAAGCAATATTAACGGCATTACTCGGATTGCGAAAAATAGTAACGATGCTTATTTTGACTGATTTTTTTCGAATGTAAATGTATGTGTACATTGTACAATTTCAAATTTCGCGGTTCGCCATTTTAAAAATTGGCGGGAATCCAAAATCGAATTATAAAAATGAAGTTGACTTTTTTTCACAATCGATTCTGGATTCTTATCATTCATTATTTTTCAAAAATACTCGGAAGAACTTAATGTAAATTCTCCCTAAAAATGGGAAATTTGTTAGTCCACAAGTGGGAAAACCATTATAGGATAATCTTTGCACCAATAGTCCAATGCTGCAAAGTTGCTTTGCACCTTAGTCCTAAGTTGTACATGTACATATATTATAAATTCCGAGCATTATGGTTATTGACGTTAACCTTCCCGTAGCTAAAATATTTACACAGTCTACATCGGAATTTACTATCATAAAGTTGGAACCATGGAAATGCTGGCTTTTTCAATAGCATTTCCATAATTCGATCCCTTTACTCTGACAGTGCATCCTGTATAAGGCGTTTTTCGAGGTATGCATAAACGGCAACACTGGAAAAAATTCCATTTCGCGTAGAATTCTGACAGTTGCTGTACTTTTGGTAAGTTATTAACTATAGTTTCGATAATTAAATTTCATCCTTCACTGTCTGTTCACGGGGAAACCTTATGCGTGTAGACTTCTGCATAATTATTCGTAAGTGCTTTTTGTTCGCATACTTTATACTGTAAGCAGCGTGCTAAATATTTCATCGCGCATTGGCATCCGTTGTATTGTTTCGTCTTGTTCCAATTCGAACTTGTTTGACAGTTTGAACAAAATAGAGATTTGCCACTTGATTTCCTTGTTTACCTGCCAGGGCTAAAATTACCTACCCGATATACTTTGCACACCTTGACTAGTGATATAATCTTTGACCTGTGTAAAAAAACCACGTCAAGAAAGCATTACATATTTATTGCTTTGTGATACACATACTCACGCACACTTGCTATTTTAAAACAAAAGAAATGTTAAATTGCGAAACTCATTTCCTAAACTAATTTGAATCCACAACTTACATGAATGCACACACTGACACGCATCACTGTTATTTACAAGACGAATAAATCACAATTTCAATTAACAGAGCAAAATATATGAACGAAAGTCTGCGAAAAAAATTGCTCCGATGCAATGATCATCAGAAACTAATACGTCATGCAACACCATCAAATAGCTAATACAAATAAAAGGGCGTCAAAGTGAAGTCGCTTTATGGTTAGCAGCAACTGATACAAAGCATGGTCCTGTGTTCCTGTACACAATGTACTGGCACAATTTACATGGCAAGTATCCAAGAAGCTCACCTGGGTAGGTCTGTATAAGACGTGACGTGTAGGCTACATTTGAGGAGTTTGCCGAAATGTCAAACAGGTGCATGTAGAGAGCATTATTTTATGAGCTTTACTTTGCAGACGAGGAAAATTAGCCAAGTATTATGCGCAGTAATGACAATTGATGTTCAGCTTGTTGATGAATGGCTCACAAACTGAGAAAATTCATCAAAACAATTAAAATCAAAAGCAATTAATCTGAGCTAAACACGTTAACAGGAAATAATCAGGTACAACTGATCCATTTTTCATATTCTTAAAAGACGCTCAATTTCAATAATTATCCCATTTTTGGAACAAATACTCAGCTATGTTGACGTAATTTAACACACTGACATCTTAGACGTGCTTGACCACTAATGGTTCTGTTGGTTGAAACAGTTTCACGAATTTGGAGGGTTAAACTGTGCTATACGCAGATCTAACACTTGAATAACAGCATTTTCTTCAATTCATATACCTAGATACTGAGGGTTATCTTCCATAGTGTGCGAGGTGTTCAATTTCACTATTATCACTAAATATCCATACCAGTTTTGATGGTATAGGTATATTGATGAACTTTATCATCACATTAATTACTTTACCGGTTAAACATCCATCATTTTTAAATAGGTTTTCAGCTTAGATTCATAGTGCTCTGGTGGTATAGAGTTGTACATCATCCAGGTGTAAATTAGGTTTTCACCAGATGATGTCAGCTTAAACGTTACTGAGACAATGTCACTTTATTCAGCATAAAATGGCGATCACTTTCAAATTGCAGACTCTTCTCCCTCTTCTGGGAATGGTGTATAAGTAACCTAGAGTTTACGTGTTGACACTTTCTGGTGGCCTGGCATGCATTGCAGTGGGTAACTCAACGTTTACAAGCTACAACTTGTTTCCACAAAGTATCCCGCTGAATAGAATCTTTTCCAGTTCATGTATCGTACAAGAGGCTATCAGCAAAACAGGTTTCCTGTGCCATGCTGGCACGTTTTTGAATGGTCAAGGAATTTTGGCCAAATAAATGAGTCTTTTGTGTAATTTCCAAAGTGACAATGGGAAGCACGACTTGTTGATAAATAGTTATGGTTGAATTTTGACTAATGTGTATGGAGAAACTTGTACAGATTTGGATTTGGGACAGACCTTCCCAAAATTCACTTGGATACAAGTTGAGAAATTGCAACTGGATAGGCCTATAAGATGGAACTTAGTTGCAATGCAGGCCAAGAATGATCGCTGGAGATGCAGGCATGCAGTTTCAAGACATTGATCTGTCCGAATGGAATCCAATGAGCGTAACATTGGAGTTTGCCGTTGAAAATAGGTTGTCTTTGTTGCCTTTTCTGCCTCTGGCTTTGCGGGTATTTCTGCCGATGGACGACTGAATGGCAGGTCCTTTGTCAACTGAACTTCCACGGCTCAAAAATGGCGTGTCCACTTTGAGCGTTCCATCCACAACCATGGATTCCGAAACAATTTTCGGATTAGAACAATCCAACCCTTTGAACTTGCGGACAGCCTTCTTGAATGCGAGGGAATCTCTTGACCACTCCATGATGAAGGTTGGCGTCAGGGTAGTGCCGATTTTCTGTCCCATTATTAGGTAGTGAGACTTTGCCTTCTTGCCCACTGTGCCACAACATTCGTCCATGTTCTCCAGATCAAACTTGGGACGACGAATGAGACGGGCGTCTTTCTCATCCAGATTCTTGCCCCGTTTGAATACTTTGCTCTTTTTGCAAACTATGCGGGATTTCTTGATCTTCTTTATCTTCGTCTTCAAGGCTAACAAAACAAAACGAGACTTGTCAGTAAATGTTCCAGAAGTAATACCTCGAACTGGGGATTTTACATGTAATCATCCATGTTTGTTCAAGGTAGTTTGTGTCAGGAAAAGAAACAAATCTAGTTTTGTCATTTTCACAAAATAGTAACTACTTTAATATAGTGAATGCTACATGTGCGCTGTTCTGTAAATTGTATGATCAACGAGTAGGAGCTTTTTCATTCGCCATAATGTTTCAATGACTTTTTCAGGACTTCGACATTTTTACAATGCCTATTATAATATGGGGCTATTCAAGTTTTGTCATAGTGATTTTCAGAAACATTCTCTACCTAGGTGATGACATGATCATTGGCTAAAAAAATACCAAAACTGGATGAAATATGACGTTTCCATGGCTTCAATTTCATTTCATGACTTTTCAATGACTTTCATGACTGGTAGACACCCTGTTGCAGTGAAAATAATGTTCAACTCAAAAATGTCCAATGGAATAACCTTGAAGATAATAGGGCCATTTAAAGTCGTCGAATTCCACATGTCGTGAAACTTGCTTTCAAGGGGATTTGAGTTCATGTCCATACTTTGTATTTTAGTGTTATTTTGGCTAGTTTTTTTCAAAGATATTTATGTTGACAAATCGATTGCCAAAGCTGTGCTGGTAAAAGACAGCCTAGTCATTTTCACTAGTATACCCTTTTTTGAGAGGACATTTACCCCTGGTAATCAAATTTGGCGATTAGGAGTCCTGAGGGACACTTTCCACGACCTAAACATTTTTCTTAAGTTTTATCGATATTGCAGCGATTACATAAACAAACAGGGCAGATATGGCTTGTAATTTTCTGGGGTCATTGGTTATGCATTCAGTTTTTGTATGGGGGAAATTTGAGGGCGTTCTCAGCGTTGTATGCCACTGCATACAAGTTGACTTGTTATAGCATTACATGCGTGTTTAAAAGGTTTGCTACGCTCGTACAACCACTTAATTTGCATCTAAAGAGCTGTGCAGAGCCGTTTACTGGTTAAATTGTGCATAATAATGCAATAAAAGTAACCAAATTTTATCTGATGAAGACATTAACGTCTTCAGCCATTTAAGGAATTGGCATGTACATGTATTTGATTTATAAAGTAAAATTTAATATCATTATCTCCCCTTCAAATTTGCAAAGTGGTGTCAGAGAAAGAGTAATGTTTTTAACTTTAAACGCCTATAGCACCAAGTAAAACAAAAATCGCTAACATTTTCAAGAAATGTGACTATTTTTTTAAATAACATAAATAGTTACTTTGCAATTATTACAATTTTTGAATTCACTTGAAGAAAGTTGAAGAAACTTGAGGAAAGTGATGGGTAAAGTTAAAAAACCATGATTTATTACAATCATTCTTAAAAGTTAGAACTTTTCAGCCTCAAGGCCTGGTGAATAGGTATAACGAAAATAAAGAGGACCGCTACATGGAGCCTGGGAAAGTCAGTGGAATTGTGAAAACAAAATTACGAAAGTCAAGGGATTTTCTAACTTATAATTTTAATCCAGAAGGGATTTGGTGTATACTGTAGATTATGGCGTGTTTGATAGTTTTTAGTTAAAGTTGCCATTTGCACAATGAGATAAAACCGCAAAATGACACACTTTGACCCAATTTGGCTTCATTATGACAATATCGAAATTTGTCAAATTACAATAGAATCATACTTTAATGTTGTGTGAATTCCGCTTAGCCTATTATACAAATTCAATAATTATTGTCATATGGTCAACATTTATTTTAAACAGAAGGTTCTTGTTACTTTATGCCTATATTGGTTGATGGGAAAACCAAAGGTCAGGGAAAAGTAAAATTTTAACATTTTATATAACTAAAGCTAATGGATGTTTTATAGTCGTTGCTGACAATGAAAATTGGGGCGATAACAAATTTATATCAATTTTAATTCGGTCACTATCTTCTAAGAACAACTACCATTGCACAGCTAACATGTTATTTTACACTGGTGATTTAATTGCAATTGATTAAAATGTACGTGACATGCCTCGATTGCTTTTGAAAACTTAAATCTTACCAAAGTCCGCACGGCAAAAATTGTCCAGAATGTTTTCATAGGTTTGGACTTGTCGACAAGCAGAGCACGCTGAAGTGTCTGGAAAATAAAAACCAGCGTTAAAAAACTGAGCATGTTGACATTTTGAATTATGTTCTTGTTGAGTGCAGCCCGCGTGTTTTCGTGGTCCAAAAGCTGCCTGGATGATTGATCATCTACCTAAATATTTAAATATCAGCGACTTACATTGTTGCAACTTGTACAATTACCCCAGTGATACGTAGAAAAAACATCCTGGTTTTAATCCGGTTTAAAGGGTTGTTCTGGGAACAGAGAAAACAGTTTGACAGAAATACCAAACTGGACGTACATACATGTATGTGATCGGAAGCTTTGAATCCCGTTTTCGAAGAACATGCACTCGAAAGATATTTTAATGAAAATATACCAAATAATCGGGTGTAGTTTTCAAATAAATCAAACTACAATGAACGAATTTACTTGATTTTTCATTAATATCAACTTCCTGCATAAAAGGAAACTCCAATCTCCTCACTGTCTAGACACCAAAATTGTGTTTGTAGAGAGAAATTAATTTGACAGCAATAAAATTAAACTTGAGGCATGTGGGCGGAATATGGTGTCAAACGATGTTTATTTTTGACCCAAAGAGGCGCTGCATTCGTTTCCGAACAAATGGGACCACCCCTGTTTCAACCTGCTCCCCTAACTCTCTCAAGTTTCGGTTAATATTATTACTCCCCCTAGCTCGATTATACACGTCATGGAGATAATTTATTCACTTTCTTTCAACACTGGTTTTTGACAGACGTTTATAAACCCCTCCAAGGTTTGAGCTATAATATTACTGGCAATTTGTTATACGAATTGATAACTGTCAGGCAACAGCATCTGTACCATATATTATTTCTCAACATTTGACAAGGGATGAGGATCATTTCTTAATTTTCTAGGTTAGAAGCATGAACCGTTTTTCCCAAGATGGATTTTGTTTTTTCCTTTAACAGCAGTCCCGTTATGAATTAATGCAAACTCGCTCATTCTTTTTGAAAACGCAATTAAAATAAATCAATAAATGACAGATTTGAGAAATTCGATCACGAATATTCCCAAATGTCCCATTAGTTGATCTGGACGCGTTTGCCGTCTCAATGTACAGTATTTGCGGGAATTTATTGTCCAATATGCATAATGGTGCAGATACAGTAGTTTATTGTAAGTTTGTGAAAATCATGGTGATAAGGTTTAATTGGATTTACAGAATTAAAAGACCATTGGCAATGTTTTACAAATGTTGCCAATGACGAAGGTATTCTAATAATATTTAGTAATTGATAGTTGCACGGTAAAACTACATGATTGTCTGCGAACTGCATTATAGTGTATTATATCATCTCGAAGGATGTAATTTTCAAGCACGGAGAACCGCCCCTCTTTTTAGCATTCCAGCCATGGGCTGGCACTTAAAACAAAATTGGTCTTAGACGTGGTTCAAATCTCAAGTGTTCTTTTTTTGCAGCATTGGGGGAGGAGTACGTGTGGTGAAGTGGAGGCAGGCTTATTATCCATAATAATATTCTTCAGGGTTAAAAAAATCGGAAATTAAACCCTCTTGTTTTAGCTAGAGGGGACCCACGTGTGTGCACCAATAGACATCACTTTAATGTCGATGGAGATCGATAGACCATAATATTATAATTATACACACGTGAAACGTATTAATCAGGGTTTGTGAAGTCCTGATAAAAATTGCAGGAAGATGACAGTCTGCTTGGAATTGGTCGAAAATTGGAATTCCTGAAGTATTCCTGTCAGAAATGGTATTGTCCACTGAAAGAATATCGCACTAATAATCTTGAATCTTGTTTCGGGGGTGGGAGGGGGGAAACCTTAGCTGCATCTTATTTTATATTTATTATAACAAAGCCTGTTAAAATACACACCTGTTAAATGTGTTTGCATGGCATTTGCTACTTGCACTAAGCTAAGCGATTCTTGAATAAAATAACCCCCCCATACATATAGACACCCAAGTAAGGGAAAGCAAACATGTTTACAAGCATGACTTACTTATATTAAAGTAATTTAAATTCTGCATGTAAACGTAGTAACTGTTGACAAAAGTCGGTTAATACCAAATATCCATGAAAATGCAAGGACCATATAGTGGATTGTAAGCAGTAAAGTAATCTATGTGCGTCCAAAGGGATTTAGAAATTCGACAATTTTGTGAAATATGCAACACTGCTATCGAACGTCAGTAACTATAGGTAATTTTAAAGATTTGCACAGATTAGGGGCGTGCAAATCCACTATCTGATATCCCGTCACTGTCAATAATTGGAGCTCAGACGTTGGCAAGGAACTCATCTTTGGTTCACAAGTTTCTTATAAATTGGAACCTGTACTGTATCCTATGTGTGATGGAAAATGGTGAACAATTCCGTCTCAGTCATTGGTGACTTAAAAATGGCCAAGTAGGCCATGGTGGTTGTAAGACCAGTATCATAACCGTTAGTATTCTGTAGTTTCAAATAACAACATTGTTTCTGTTCTCTGGATCGATTTGTTAGAAAGGTAATCGGAAAATTTCCATTGAATTTCCATGACCCTATGACACTCGAATTGGGTCGATGTAGACATCATGGTCTCGTCTTGTTGCTCTTGTGAAAGCTTCTTAGAAGATAGGTCCGTTCGTGTAATTTTGCCCAAGGGTGTGCAGCGAGGCATTAATAGGCAACGAAAGGGTTAACAGAGTTCATGGGGCAAAGAGCGTGAGATTGTGTCAGTATCTGGCACCGATGACGTCATGTACGTGTACCACGCATGAATAAATAATTTGAACTACTTGAATGCTGCTGACAGGCCAGTTTTTAAACTTGCGTAATTAGTCAACATTGGCTGGATCAAGATTGAATTACCAGCGAAAGGGTTAAATGTTGACTGACAACTTGCATTTCAAGAAGGCCTTGGAAGAGACATAATGCAACTACGCTTATACTGCTGTTATAAAAACAATTCACTTCCATCTTGCATTTCTCTTATTTTGTGGGTTCTGAAGATACATGCATATTGTATACAAATGTTGTGGTGGACAGTTTTGGAAGTAAGATATACATGTACATGAACGTGTATGCCTCTCGCAATTTTAGCAGTAGGTAATTTTAGTAAGGGCAACATTTTAAGTGACCACAAATGGCCTATAAACAATTTCTGAAATCTTGCTTTTGACTCTATAAACACCCTGGCAATTACATGGGTCGGAATTGACGTATGTACCCATGGAGTTTTGGAAACATGAAATGTGAAATCAAAGTGCATGAAAAACTTCATAGTTTCCATCCAAAATAAACAATTCCATGTATTCAGTCATTGAACGAGGGGTTGGTTTGTTGAAACAACCTTTGTCATAATGTCATTCAGGCAGCGTTAGCACATGTGCTTAATGATCAATAAGAGTCGTATAAATTAATTTAAAGTATAAATTAAACACAAATTAGCAGCATTTTGTCATGTAAACACTGACGTTCGACCTGTTCGCACCTTGAGATTGCACGTCCTTATTAATTAGTTGTGCAACGGAAGTTGGACGCTTGGTTGCAAACAATAACTGCAAATTATGATGGGAATACTTTGGCAACGTGCAACAACATCGTGGCACTTATTAAATCATCGAAACTCTTTTGGAAAACATTTGTTTGAGAAAGGTGGGAGGCTGGGCAATGAAATACAGGTAAATATCACTGACAATTTAAGAACCAGAAGGAATGCCACACGAATAAAACTGCCGTTTGACTTGTAAATTCTGTTTCTTGCATTTTCTTGGTCTTTGCCGCCTCCACCAATGAGCCCATTGGAATTAAAAAGTAATTCCTTGGCACCTAGGTGTAAATGGATTTTTAGTCAAGTCCCCATGGGAGTCCAATTGGCCTTCCGACCTCAACATCAAACATGGACACCGCCACGTACATGTACCTGTAGCCTACCTGCCTGCCTTTACCCTCAGAGTTGTCATGGATTCGGATCTTAAAACGGTCCAATTGACACACAAGGGAGGAGAAAATGAGGAGAAAAAAATTTTAACACGGGATAACGAAATTACACTAAAGACCTACCAGAATAGGTGTGCGTGCGTTGATTTTTCTTCCTGAAAAATGTCACAGTTGCTTCTTAGTTAACTAAGCACACAGGGACAAGAATGTAGGACCTACTCTTTCTTTGGCGCATGCTACTGTAGGGTTATTGGAGGTCGGTGAAATGCAAACAGGCCCAAGCAATGAGGTCGTGTGACCTTAAAATGACGTTTTTTTCTTATTCATTGCGGTCTTTAGCAATGTACATGTAGGCCTATTGTTGTTCATCCCAAAATTTACCATACAGAAGTTATTACAAATGTTTAAAGAGAGATCAAACAATCTCAACAAGCGTCCTCTCATAATGAAAAACGCATTGTAATTTGGAAATTACATAATTCAGAACTCGCACAGGGTGTCTACTGGAACTTATCACAAGTTCCATGACTTTTCCATGATTTCAACAATTTTTCAAGCGGGTTTTCGACTTTTCATCTTGGAATGTGATGCTCTAACTGCTTTCTGTATAGAATATGGGACCGTTCTAGTTTTGTCATCACTAAATAGTGATTTTCTGAAACATTCTTTAGTCTACCTCAAGGATTACATGATCATTGACCAAAAAAAAAACAATATAGGTGAGATTTTTTTTATGCAAAACTGGATTACAAATGATGAATTTTAACTCAGATTTTCGCTTTGTGTATCAATCAAAGGCAAAAATTCCATGACCCTGATGTAAATTTCATGACTTCCATGACCGGTAGACACCCTGTCACAAAATCAATGTCTCCAGGGCATACCTGTGCATTTTTACAAGATGAAACATCGTCTCTCTAATATTTTCCTCCCTTTACAATAATAATATTTTTGCGAATGTGAACTTTTTGTACATAAATTTGTTTGCTCAACGTGTTGGGAACTACAGTGTAATTTATGAATTCAAGACTTTCTTGAGCTGTCACATCTCGATATAAACGCAGAATTAAATTGTTTGTTTGTGTCTTAACGACATGGCTGATAATTCTTGTTTTAATTAGTACTGGCGGCTAAAACCGTCAACACTGACAGGGAATTAACGTGTGTATGACCATGCATGGTGAACCACACCATGGTTCGGCAGGGCTTGCAGCCATGATTGACAATCCAGCTTTCCCATGAGGCACTTCAATGAAGGCTTGTCATAAGTGAGAGGTTCATGGTCAAAAGACCGAATGTAAACGTGACTCATGTGATGATGTGAGTCATGTGGCCGGTTGCACAGGGCCTTGATATCGTTATGCGGACGTACCAGATCTACTTGTATACTATAACATTATGTGATCCGTAACCATGTGATCATACTGTCCTCAAAGTGATTAGAAATTTAGGGATACATGTATAGTTTGTCACTTAACTCACGTTATCCATCATTAGGAAAGGCTTTGGGTAGGCCTATATTAGTGCAAAACCGCTATGCATTGCTTGCATAAAAACGCTGCCACATACAGTACATTTATTGTAAAACCAAATAATCAATTCTTGAGGTCTGCTTCAAATAATGTAAGTACCATTTTTGAAGTTCGACGTGCTGATACAGGCCTGATACATTAACAGAATAGACGCTCAGCGTTTTCCTTCAAAATGCAATGGAATTCCTCCTCGGAATCGATGTATTGATTTTTTTAAAGAATGATTTTCTCGTATATTTTCTGCAACCCAGCCAACTCATATATAATGTGCTGACAATTCAAAAATACTGTATACATTGTATTACACGTACATAATTAGGTCTATGCTGTATAGTCAAGAGACTGTCACGTAGATAGACAATCGGAACAAAATTCGGCAACATTAATTGTTTATCCAGGGTGGACCAGGGATGCACGTTGAATGCCAAGTACGTCTGTCTCGTGGGCAGCCATTTTTCAAACGTTTCTTCTCGCTAGACGCCAATTAGCAGATCAAATAATTTATATCAATATTTGATTTTTGAGACTTGTTTTACCCCTGTGCTATTTTGACGCGTAACAAAGTGCCTAATTTGTATACCGAACTGCAACTTTAGGATCCGCTATTTAAATATTCGACTATGCCTATGCATCAAATTGATCGTTATTCCAGACAGCTCAATGCTGCGATATAATTACATTTTAAGTATAGGGAGCCTAATCACCGTTATAGATGGCTGCGCCAATAACTGCAGGGTCATAATTTTTCTCGTGTCACGCAATCAATTTAGTTTAATTTGCCAATTTAAAATGTGCTCAGCATCATCACTCTTCCAATTTTTTAATGAAACAAACGTTGCATGATCGTGGAAATCCAATCCTTCAGCATTTTGTCCGAGATGAATGACCACTTTTAATTTGTGGCAACATGTCGAACGTGTTGACATGCAGTGGTAAACTTGATACATTGTCGCGCAACTCTTAAGGTGACACAGGGGATTGGACTGTAAACAAGCATCGAAAGTGGAAGTAGAAGGCATTTGCTCAAGTTTCACACGCATGGTTAAGTCGCGTGCTCTTGATTTCCATCCTTGATTTCCACCTTGAGACAAGGTTCCCACAGATCCTGGGAATCATGGAAAAGTCAGGGGAATTTTGAATTTTTTTTCAAAAAATCCTGCTATTCAAAATAGCAGTGAATTTGTAAGGCAAGCCAGAAAATTGCAGCATAATTATCATTACCTATAAAACATCAAAACATTCTTAACATTTACGGAGTTGCCATATAACCTGGGAATCCTGGAAAATTAACATGGGAAAGTCATGGGAATTTTGTAAATTTTATCAAGAAGTCAGGGGATTTCCTAACGTTTAATTATAATTTCAATCCAGAAGGCATTTCATATATCGATTATAGATTGTAGGCCTACTGTGGTTTTTAGGTGAAGTTGCCCTTGGAACAATGAAAGGAAAGCCCAATATGGCAGATTAGTTCTTTCTATTAAACTTTCATTATGACAAATTCGAAATTTGCCAAATTTAAATAAATTCCGAGCATTTGATTACATATATACTCCTAATTAAAATCCGAATTCATTAATTATGACCATATTGCAAAGCAATGGTCATATTATAATATGTCATAATATTGATTAAAAACAATTTATATAAAAGGGCATGCAGATACTTTATTTTATATTGGTGGATGGGAAAACTAAAAGTCGGAGGAAAATTACATTTTTAACCTGGGAAAGTCAGGGGATTTAATGTTACTAAAGCCTTGGAACCCCTGTTGTGACCAACTTTCGAGCAATTTCAACCTTCGTGTTCTAGCATCTGAAGTTGCATTTGAAGTGGTCCATTTGGTGACTTCAATTTAAAAAGGCATCTCGCGTATATTGCACTTTTATGTCGAAATTTCATAGCCAGCAAATTTTAACGTTCACTCGGTCGTCCTTGTCTGTCAAAAACGTGGATTGCTATCTCCGAAATGTCCTCAGTAAGGGGGTGGCATTCCTTCACGACTTTCACAGACCATAAATTTAAAAAGAAATCCGCACTGTTTGCCAGTACTCTGTATTGTTCATTGGATCAACTTCTCCCCAGTTTTTTTTATAAGCCGATATCAAGTTTCACTTCCTCGTCCCAATTTTTTACGGCAATTTGCAATGATGGGGAGGGAACAGCTCACAAATTTCTCCTTGTGTTGGGTAGCGCCAAAGGTCAGTCTTGGGCAGTTAAGTTGCTTGCCTTCGCATCAGCAGAATGGCACCCAGAGAAGAAAAAATCGATAATATTTATGGCCAGCCATTTTCCGCACATTACATTTTTACTCATCTGGTTATTCATACATTCAACTTTTGAGAATATCCACACCGAGTGTACTATACGCCTAAATTAATTGGCAAAACGTGCAAATTCCTACTAGATGAGCACAACATCCTTATCACCACGTCAGGTATGACGTCATTCTGACGTGATGATCGATGTATCGTGTACGATTGGTTTGGTATGTACAATGATGTACAGCGTACGAATAGGTCGCTGTGGGGTCCAAGTGGTATCTGTGGTGCCCAGCAGCACAACTTGAAAGACGCCAATTGAAAATGTCATACTGGATTCTTGCAATGCCAAGGGCCAAGACTGACCAATGACCACGAGCCTGCTTTGGCCACCCAGACAGACATTTATGACCTGCGAGTGGACATTGGAAGGTGTGCGAATTTCAGCACGTGTTTAAACTCGTAGCTGGGCCCTATTTCACAAAATTTGAGAAGTGTGAAGAATTATTGCATCTGAGAGATACACGTAGCTTGTTGAAATTTATATACAGTATATGGTAGAAATCTGATAAGGCCTCAATCATCACATATTTTGAGGTTGGGGATGACATGTTTGTGAAACTGATTTATAATCAACTCAATATGCACACTTCAATCCTCGTCCTCTACTCCTCACAGCTTTATGAAACGGGGCCGTGGGATGAATTAAAGTTGCACTGTTTTCACAACTTTGTGACGCTACAAGACACGCACTCATCAACCAAATTGTTTGGGTTAAAGGTCACATTGGCCAGCATTCCTTTGACTCTGACTTCCATTGAAATTCGGTAACAAATAGTCCGAAATCTGCAATGAGTGAAACAGAACGCATCATATCATTCATCGACCAGCGACACTCGAGAACTTGGCGATTTGCAACTGATGGCCTGATGGGCACAAGTGAAAAACGCGGAAATGACACCTGATCAGAACCCATGATCACATTATGCTCTTATTTAATATGGTTTCGTTGTTTGTTGCCATTTTTATTACGTCCTTTATTAACTTAACGTGTTCCATCTGTCTTTTTTCGACTTTTGTGAAATCATTCTTAACCCACTTTCCGACGTCCTAAAGGGCTGAAATTTGCTACCCAGGTAAAATTCGCAGAACATCTTATTGTGCTGAAAGTTTTCGGACCGATGAATCACTCCTTTCCGAGAAATTCCAAACTTTACACGTTGAAAACATGCATTCGATGCCGCAGTGAGGCCCCAGAATGCATCTCGTTATAAACCACAAACCAGGAAAGGTTGACAAGGTATATGACAGCTTATTAAAATGTTCAACATTTTGTTTCTCAGAACATTTTTGCGATGCAGATGTAAAGTGCTGTGAGCCATGCATGGGCAGCGGGGCAATTAACATCCAGGTACCATGTTGCACTGGCAATTAAGGGCTTTCCAGTTGTAAAACGTAAGGAACTCAAACTCACCTTTGGGCTTATCGTTATTAGTTTCGTCGGTTTTGTTCGAATTTGGGCTGATGATGCACATGTCATTGTCCAGCGGGAATTTGTCGCAGCGAAACATCTCGGGCCAGGGGTAGCCGTACTTGCCCATCCTTGCCTCGCAGCCGGACTTGACCTTTTCACAAAGTGACCGACAGGGGTAGATGGGCCTGTCCAGGCAGACGGGTGAGAAGAGGGAACACAAGAACAAGCGAGTATCCGTGTGACAATTAATGTTCAACAGGGAATTCCAGGGCTGGGCTTGGGCCAGGGCCTCGGACAGGGTGTCGTGGTCAAGCAGGTTGGGCAGCCGCATTTTGTTGTATCCGATATTGTGGCAGAGCAACATGTTTTCGGGTATCTCGACGCACGTGGGCTGCGTGGGCCTGTTGCCCATCGAGGTCCAGTCTGAGAAGTAGCCGTCGAAGTCACCACCCTCTTGCATGTAACTACTGTCCCCTGGCACAATGTCCACGCTGTCGCAGCGAACTGTCTGCAAAAACAGAACTGTCAAGAGAACCAACCCCGTGGTCCGGAGATGCCAGCACTGGCCAAACATGGCGGCTACAGGACTGTTGCGATACCAGGAAAAACCTAGCACAATAAAATAACGACATGAAAAAACTGGTTGCAGGAATTTCCGAAAAAACACGAAACTGTAAACTGACCATCAGCACGAAACCCCATGCAGGTTTCGCACTCGACCTCGGAGTGCACCAAATCCAGCGATAACTTAACCGCCCGTTAAGGCAGGTTTTCACCCATTTTTTTTACTATTTTTACAATTTTTTTTACAATTACCATTAAAACAGGTTGTGCTTATTGGGGTTTGTCACAAACCGACAGGGCAGAATGTTCCAGTTTTGTAGATGGTTTTGTTACGTGCCAGCGAAATTAGTTTGGAATAGGGTCATTTCATGGAACTGGTTAAGGCCGAATAAAGGTTTAAGTACCGGTACGCAAAAGTAAACTAATATATCGCTAAAAATGTTCGTGCCAAAATGAGGTGCTAAAATGCATATGAAAATTCGACCACTTCATCGCCGACTTAACTTTCCAGGTATTCAGCTGATCACCATGTTACTGATGCCGAAATTAATGTCAACTTGCATGCCTAAAACACGCTTCAGCGAATACGCGTTATACTCAAGACACACCGAACTAAAATCTAGTTTTAGAAACTGGGTAATGGCTGTGTGCTTCCCACTCGGTAATGGAAAACGAGATTACATATACATATTTCTCATATGTAGGTGTCGCCCTCTACGTAACCACGTTTTTAATTATCGCGTTGTTTCTTTGGTGTGTCTTGAGTATTAACCAAACCACCCCATTGTCGAGAATCAAGTAAAATTTCAAAAAGGCTGTATATAAACATGACATTGCGGAGTCTCATGTAAAATTTCTAAAAAAAAATTCACTTCCAGTAAGTAAAACACGTTTCCCTGCATGTCTTAAATTGAAAATTTTGGTTGAAGCTGTATATAAACGAAGTGTGATGACTCACCAATTACTAATCAGAGAAAGAATACGAATTATCCCATACCCAAAATCAATATCGAATTGAGGTAACGTGCCAGCGTTAATTTCGTTTCGTGCAATCAGAAAACCACAAAAAAAATTAATAAAAATAAAAACAATGCATAATAACCCTGTTGTCTGTGCCCCGATGCAAGCGGAGTCCAATTTGGGTTTGCTGTCAGAAGAGTGACCCCTGTAGTGGACCACAGCTGGTCGTTCTTCAGAGCATCGAAGTAATCCAATTTCAGAATAGCAGAGACCGCTCGTGAGGCACGAGGGTGCTAATGGTGTTAATCCGAGCTAATTCTAATTCTGCCTGAGATTGTCCTGGAATTTCGTTGCAAACAATTTCAATCCACATTTCGTGAATGGTGCCAGAACAAATAGTGCAGTGCCAGAGTGCCAGAGGAGGGAGCTGCCACTCACCGTACTCTCGAGGAACCGAGTAATACCCCGATCATCTGACACTCTCTCCTCTACCTCTCAGTCTCAGCTGAAGCTGAGCAGATTTATCCAGGGGGCGCTGCTGTCGCTCCCAAAATGCTCCTCCTGTAGAGTGCGGACCTATGCCAACCTTCCTCCTGGAATTTCTGTGGACGATTGCGAAATTCACAGCTTGATCACGCTATTTCCGTCTGCGAAATTCGTTTTGAAATTACCGTCAAAGCTGATGCGGTTTTACCTGACTCTTCTTCTAGTAGTTTTCTGGTAGCTTTTCTAGTACTTTTTATTTTTATACCCAAACATAATTTGACGGATTGTATTGGTGATTCTTTATGAAGCGTGTTATGAGGCCTATTAATCAGCAGGGACAATGGAAAGAGTGATTAATATGATGTTGCGTATGAAAATTGAACGTAAAAGCTACCAGAAATCCGATAGCTGAATACGTGTAGCTGACACTGCAAAATAGGGCGACAGATAATATACACTGAATTAGCATTGCATTAGGAACATCCATCCCTTGCTGTGAATTAAACCATCATTACTTGCATTTGCCATTGAGTGGAGATACAATCGTGATCCTTAGGATGTGTAGATTTCATTATGTAGTTTTTTGTTGGCAAAACTTCTGGCTGAACTTCTGGAATTTTTGCATGTTATGGGATCAAGGACATACTGTAACATGAATTGTGTGAGCACCCAAAATATTGAGCGAGTCAATGATATGGGCCAAAACTACTCATCAATGACTGAGATGAGGTAAGGCTGACGTGAATTGTCCAGTCTGACAGACAGGTTACAAGCAAGCTAGTGATCAAAAAATATTTCTGAACGAACAATTTGCCAAACACTGCATGTACATGTATATCGTCGATGGACTATAAAAAGTTGGTGACCCAGGGTGTCCTTATAATGCAATGCCAATTCAGTCAATTTCAGTGTGGATATACTATATGTAGTTGTTATGCAAGTACTGTATGTTGCACGTGAATTCCTACGAGAATTTTATGTAAATGCCGCCATAATGCTGGGTGCGAGTTCGAAACGTCCGCAATTACAACCAGAATGTCTCAAGTTTCACAAGAAAGAAGGTCAAACACAACGTTGCATTTTGCTTTTAATTAGACATTCCTATAGAGATTTACAAGCGTATAGGTCAATTCCAAATAAGTTACACCTACTTGAGTTCTTCCTGTTTAACTCGTCTGGAATTGATTGAAATTGATACTTGAAGCTGGCTTAGCATATGGATTTCTGATGGATTTCTGTGACAATTTCCAGTGCTTGATGAAAGAAGCCTGCTCCAGTTTCAGATGATGACTGCAATGACGGTTTCATCACTGTCTGGCCAAGAAAGCACAGAATCTTGGCGTTGGTTCTGCACTTGCCAAAGGAATCCAGAAGCCATAAAGTAGATCATGATGACGACTGCAATGACTTTCTTGAGCTCGGCAAGACAGAAAGACAACTTATGAGTGCAAAATCAACAAGACGTCTGGTTTTCCAGCGTTCCCGAGTGCAATGATCTTGACAAATTTACGGTTCCCAACAATTTTAAGCCAAGGATAAGTGTGCAATGCCAAAAGCGCTTTATTAGAGAGTTTAACATTCCGCCAAATAAAAAAATATGGAAAATAGCATTGCAAGCAAATGTTTGACAGCACTGCTCTACTAGTGTTGAGCAGTGTTGGCTCAATTGCATTACGTTTATGAAATTTATTCAAGTTTCTATGAGTCAGGGTCAGTTTTCGGCTTTTGAGCTTCAGCCTTACAGTCTTGAAAATCATCGTAATGAAAAAGTGTCAGGAAATTTTAGAGAATTTGTGTAAATGTCAGGGAATATCAGGGAAATTGAGATAGTTTGCATCAGTCTTTATAATAATTTCAAATACAATCAATCAATTTTGATATATTTTTGAAAACGAATCTTATGTAAAATATGTCATGTAAATGACTGAAAAGTTGTCAATAATATGTCATGGAAAACTTTGGGATGAAATCCATCATTTTTCGTAAATATAAAAACCATCTCATGTAAAATGTCAGGGAAATAACTGAAACGTTGTCAGGAAATGTCAGCGTATTCGACTTGAGAATTTAATTGAGTGGGAACCCCGAATTAGCAAACATTGATCTTATACATAGCATTGGGTCTTGAGCGTTGGCTGTGATTTTGATATAAGATATGCTCAGCAAATAATGAGGAAGAGCTCGTTTTTATTTGGAAATGTGCATTTGTGACATTAGAATGGATTGCTGCCATGACGCAGGTAATTTAGTGACACCCAGTACACACTTTGTATATATCGACGTCTCTTGTAGGCTATCCAGATTTAAGGATTTCAGTTTATAGCTAAAATTGCTTATACGTGCCTCCGATGGCGAAATTATAAACATCCATTAATTTCCCAGTCCCTAAAAGGCCATACTCGCAGCCTTGTGCTCAAGCTCATTCGTTGTTTATGGCGTGTTTATTTGTGACTCGATTCTCAATCCTAGTTTTTACCGTTCAAACAACGTTTTTTCGTTTTCTTCTTCTTTTTTTGAGCTATTTGCATGCGCGTCTGTTAATAATGTCCAAAAACGGCTTCCCTCAGGTATGGAACCCTGTTGGGTGTCAGGCCATATATTATTCCCTGCTGGAATCGACATTCTCAGGCCCATCCATGTTTATTTATCCACTCGACTCTTGTGCTCTGGTCAATTTAGTGTACTAAAGAAGCTTACACTGAGTTTGAAAGGTACGTGTAAAAGCAAACACACGCTTTTCCGAGAAAACAACTAAAAATGTTCAACTCGTTTTTCATAAGAATTCGGTGCCGTAAGTCGTTTTTTAACACCCTGTAAGAACTCCGAAGAATGTGGGCTTAATCCAAACTGATGTCAAAAAATGTAGATCCCATCGGCGTACAGGTCAGCTGACTCGTTCACTGTTGTATGCTGAAGGTATGTAATTGGTCAGCATCCTCTGCCCTGCTACCCCCAGGGCTCCATCAAGGAATTGTTAGCCATTTTTTTCTTCTGGAAATGCGATTTCATTCCATGTCCAGTTGGAGAGCCATTTCTCCTCCCCTCTATCTTTGGCTCATTTCATATGCGAGCTGACCATCAAGTCACTTTATTGAATTTTAGCCAATGCGTATTGATCATTTGCCCTTCTCCAATCTGTGGGGAATTTCATTTCTTGCTCAGGATGAGTCTAGAGGGAAATACTCGTAGAATCGATTCTCAATGGTAAAGGCTTTGTGTTGAGACATCCATGGATAGTTTTTCTCAACACGTTTGACTAGCATTAATTAGCCCACAAATCGCGCTATTAATCCCCGAAGATGCGCCTGGGGTGACCTTCTGGGTCAATTTTGGGAGTGTGTAATTACAACTGGCTTGATTATATTAATGTGATGGACGCATTCGTTCACAGATGGCATAGTAAACCGTCCCAAAATATGAACATTGCCTATGAATGGCCTTTTGTAGTGTTTGTAAAGTAATTTCACCATTTAGAATGGACACAATGGCACTCTGGGACTCGACAAGCTTTGGAAATACGATTTTCGATTAAGCTATTTCGATAAGTGAAGAAATTAAACAAAAAAAAATGGAACTGCAAGTAATTTCGTTAAATTTTGAAGATTTACGATTTAGTTTTCGCAATGAATGCCATTTTAAAAGAAGCTTCCACGATGAAATTTTACAGATATTTTAACACCAATACACAATTGATTTAAGCAGTTGGGTCAGGACTAGTTTAGTTAATTGGAATGGTATTTGACACTTCCGGTTTTTTCAATCATACAGATTAGATCATTTTGTTATAACCTGTATTAGATAAGGGAATTAAACGTCCTGTTTCATTAATGGATGCGCACGTTAGTCTTCGCATTCCAAATTAGACACCCTTATTAATGCATAGCACCGTTACAAAGTGATGCAAGTTACTCAACATAATGTCACGTACTCAGCCTGGTCTATTCAGGGGTATGGCACATGTAGTTCCAAACATGAAGACATACTGTACTCGTTGCATGAGGAATGGCTGTGTACGAATATGTACGAAACATGCGAGTCATGTAGCAAGAGAAAAAAATAACTGTTTATATACCGGTATAAAACTAAGATGGACCCTTTAGCTGAAATCGTTACAAGTTGTTTCCCAAATAATTTGTATGCACACTATCGTTATCAAAGAGTGTTATTATTCAGTATAGACCCAAAAATACGTGTCTAATAGTAGAATGCTTGGCATTGTTCGCAATGCATTGAATTGCATTAACTACATTGGTAGCACAGCTGATTAGAGAAGTGAAAATGAAAAATAAATTCATAGCAGTCATGTTTTTGAAATTTGAGCAGGACAGGGCAATGCAAGTAAAGACGTTATATTTATTTGTATTTGTTTATTTATTTTTTACTAAAGTTCGGCATAGGGTGTTTAGCTTTTGAAGTTCATCAAGCATTGGGAGAAAATCAGTAATAAAATCCGCATATGTACCTCAAAACGGAAGGGTAATGTGCGACAACTGTACTGTAAAGCTAACAGGAGAGTTCATGAAAACGTCAAAGTTTGCGATTTTGTAAATAGTTCATTTATACAATAAATTAATTCCAAAGTGTGTTCGAAGTCTGACGTGCAACTCTGAAATTTAATCCAAGTTTAAACAAGGACTTGGCAAAATCAGTATACATGAATTGTCTGCAACTATAAACACTATGCAATTGTCTAGGATAAAATACGGTATTATCAAACGTGCAAGTACATGTATAATCTACTTATCCAAAGTTAAACAAAAAACTTCAGTTCTCACTGGTCTCGAGAGATATACGATGATAATGGTAAGAATTAAAGGTTTTTTATAACTATAAATTTTGTATTTTAGTTACAATAGTTAGTTATGGGACAAGTCTCTCTGAAATATTGCTTCAAATTTCTCTAAAACTCTATATCCACACCTTCTTGACCATTCTTTATGGACTTCCCTTATTTTACTTTCTGACCCAACCGTCTATAACATTGCAGCCACTAAATAGCTCTTTGATTTCAAACTCGTTGCGAAGAATTTTGGTTTTGCAAAGTCTATTTTATATGGGCGGACATGTAACAGCTTTTCCATGTTCTAATTTTTATTAATGAATGAAGGACTCGTATGTAATCTAATGGAGAAAACTCGTTTGACGTGTTAACGGGCGAGAAAAAAAACCTGTCAAAATTAAGACCCCATTATCTATCTCAGCAGCTAGAACATAAAAAGGAGGTTGGCGTGTTGAGTAACCCTCATTACAAATTTTGTCATTGTCACTTTTAATTAAAAAATCGTGAAGTGCGCAAGTAGGTCTTTGGTGGGGGGGCAGTCCATAAAGAATTGCCCGAAATTTGAACAAAACTCAAACCTGAAATTTGGAAGAAAAAAAATGTTTGGAATTCGTGGAATTTGCTGCTGCAAGTCATTCAGCGAGAAAATACATGTACCATGTTTGGCAGACGATTGATTCTGTATTTATTAACATGAACTTTCATAAACACCATGTATTAATAGCATATGTAAACTGCAAGTTATTGTCGTTTCAATATGCCATAGACCAGTTCGGATCCGTATTACATGTACACTTGTACATGCCTGCCTTATTTCTTGCATGCCATCAGATGTTGGAATTCTCTTCCAAAGGATAGCCTTAAGCTTCAAGAAATTCAATTTAACACTGACGATAGTGACCACCCAAATGTGGTGGTAATTGCCGATTAAATTGGGTTAATGGATTACATCCCCTACCACATGGTATTCACTTAATAATTGTAGGAGTCTGAGTTGAATTGGTCGTATAGGTGTGACGAAAGATACATGTAATACGATATTGAATTTCAGGGAAAGTTTTTATAATTTTTTAAAAAAGTTGCATAAAAATTGTTGAGTTTATGGACAAACTTTATGGTTGATCACTTCTGAACCTAGTCCGAGGTGTTTCATAAATCGTAGCATCTCTTTGACCCGAGGTCAATGGAGGAGGGCTGATGTTTGAAACGATCCATGGATGACACATGTCTTCTTATTTCAGTTGTTTCATCTTGTGTCTTTTCCCCTTTCCACTGATAAGCACACAATGTCGGAATATCGACTCGTGCCTTTCGTAATTGCTGGATTGGGGGCCAATTAATGGATTTGATACAATGTGGGGATGAAGGGCCTCGCAGTGCATGTCATGGGGGAAAACAGTTTGGAAAAGGGCTTGTCACGAACTAATTGTGGTAACTGCATTCTTGAATGACAGCATGCTGAGATGTCTTCTCAAGACATGCCAACAAAAATCTAACAATTAAGGAGCCCCGTCACTCACCCGCCATAAGCTGGCGTACAGGGTGGCCAGAAATAAACGACTGTCTGTTAACGTCTACTGAAAATAAGTAGAAATATCAATATAAATGTTTATATCACTTGTCTGTTTCTCTTCTGTGCTGTAATTGCCATTTGTGAAAAGATGACAACTTGACATCGTTCATTAAACGGAGCTCAAGTTTGAAAAACTAAATCCTGATTAATCAATAGGATAATCGATAAGCCCCTATTGGGCCTTATACTGTCATTTCAACAAATACCGACAGTACGTGTTATACTGATGAATTGATGTTCTATTCTGATTACTGACCATGATCGGAATTTTTGGTAACTTACTGCCAGCTAGTATCGGAATATTTAATTGACTAACCTACTCCCAGGATCGAAATAATGACAGTTACACTGATAGCGTAGGGTCATGCAGCATAAAATCAGGGTTCCCCCATACCTGTAAATGTCAGGGAAATGGAAAATCCTGGAAAAAGTCAGAGAAATGGATTTACTTTGAAAAGTTGGCAATATTCAACAATCAACAAGTTGTACATACCGTAGCTAGTTATTGGTTATCACAAAATTCAAGAGATGGAAGCAGTTGTGGGGAACAATTAATAATGAAATTGTCAATTTTTAAAGAAAACTAATCAAATTTTGTTATTTTCTAATGAAAGTTGGTCATATCTCATGCTTACAGTGTATAATGAGCAGTATACAAGTAGATAGCATTCCTAACATTGGAAAATGTCATGCATGTATTTTTGCATTTTCACTGGTCAGGGTGGTCAGGGAAATTTGTTTTAAAACCTAGAAAAGTCAGGAAAGTTGAACAATTTGAATTTGGGGGGGGGGGGGGGGTGTACTCAGTACTACTGCCAATTTCAACAAATACTTACATTAATTCTGATCGAATATTCGGGATATATTATAAAGCATTGATGGGTTGATATTCCTTTCTGAATAGTAGTATAGGAAAAGTCATCTCTGGCTCACTTTTTTTTAAAAATTCGAAAACAAAACAAAACTTAAAACAAAAAGTTACATTTTGAAGTTGAAATTTCTTCATCAATGTACTTTACACATGTTGCACGATTTTTCTTAAAAAGTGAGCCAGAGATGGCTTTTCCTATACTACTAATGTAGGCTATACTGATGGCTTAAGTTTGCACCATTTTCCTGATGTTTCAACTGAGGCTACTGTGCATTATCTTGAGGTTACCAGACTGATGGTGAGGTTGAAATTAATCTGAAGTAGGATAGCAGGCAGCATAGTGGTTTGGAAGCTTCAAGCCACACTTCCATGGATGCTATCGCATGGATCGAGACATTCTCGGACAGTGATTAAACAGTATGGTTTCTAGTGGTGAATTTAAGATCGCACACTGGCTTATTGGTTGGATATCATTGTTGGCGCGATCGAAGGGGATTTTCCGAGTGTTTGGTGTCTGGTGCGTTGAACTTAACGACTCAAGCCGTTGTTTAGAGGACAACCAATGCAACCTGCATGGCTCTGCATTATTAAAACAGGATTTGCATCCATTCTATGCAGATTGGGGGGCCTCCGTGCACGACACTTTTGGCATACCTAATGAGCTGGCAATTGTGTCAAAAGGCAGGAGGCCATCAACGATGATGACTTTGGACGCCACGTGTTGCACTAACTGGTTAAGCTTAGTCGCCTTAATGCTTTAAATGTTAATTTCCATCTGGAATCTTGGCGCCCTGTGTGGAATGGAGAGCCAAGACGTCCTTCGGTGGCAATTTCCACGCATTTGGAGAAAGCAGTTTTCTCGAAATGCGCATTTTTGCACGGCTGGCGACAGAAGTGGGTGTCGTGTGCGTGGCTGGAATAGAGATCAGCTGAAATTTTGATTCAGTTCCGGCTGCGATGCGTGCTTTATGGTTGATGTCTTAGATAAATGTAAAAGAAAAATGTAAGATTTCGGATTTGAATGGCTTCTCATTTTTACAACCTTAACTGGTTTGGCGTCTTTCCGTTTTGACCTTTTCTGACGCATTTTTGACCCACTGCGCTAGGCCCTACAGGGCCCTACAGTGTCCAAGTTTTCTACACAACTTCATTTCGTGGAACATTTGATTCCATTAAAATTTTATGACTTAATGCAGTTCCCTCCAGGTGTTTATTGTTAAGGGGGGCCTATTCCCCCTGAAGGCAAAATTCCCAGGTGGACGGTCTGCCCCCTGGCGTTGGTGTTAGGCCCTCGATAATGTTTGAAATTAGGCCAACGTTAAAAATCTCACAAACACATAACCAGTGTCTATTGCCATATTGAGAATCGTAAGCGTACACAAAGTACATTCAATACTGCGGCCTAGCCCCGATTTCGAAACACACGTGCATCTGGTAAGAATACATGTATATACTTTTAAGCGCGTGGCTAGAAAACCGAAAGCTCCCAGAAAAAGCATATTCTAAACGTACGTGTGTCTGTTGCACGCTTTCGGTGTTAGGATATATGCTCACCGCCCTATGTTGTGAGCTTTTCCTAACAACTCGTAAACTTAGCTGGTCAGCTTGCAAATTGTTTTGTTTTTCCTAATATAACCAAACCTAAGAAACCTGGCCCAACGGTTCCAACCTAATCTAACCTAACCTATAACTATTAGCAATGCTGTGAGAGTGGATACTAGTGTAAAATTTGGATGCATTTTGATACGTTGGATACAAATGGATGCAAAATACATGTAGCTATTTTGGGGCAAAGTGGCTACAAATGACTTTTTGCATTATGGAAACCTTACACGGCCTTAATTCAAACAACATTTCACCAGAATAATAGGGCACAATCATCTCGTATCACCACTTAAGAACACACATTAGGTTAAAATTTAGAAAATTATTGTGACATAGGCCTGCAGATTTCTTACTACATCTCTGAAGCTACTCGTAATGCCTTGATACATGTACATGAGTAATCAAAATTCCTGTGACGTCGATAATGTTCAAAATATGTCATCAGTCAGTTCCAAAAAAATATTGAACAGTTAGGTAATTAATGTGATTTTTCTATCATTAGTGAGATGATTCGTGAACACTGAAGAGTTGGAGCTTTCGGATATCAAAGTGATTATTAAGGATACATTTTGGATACGAACCAGTCTTGGTTGATACATTTTGGTGGATACGTTTAGGATACAAATCAATCTTTTGGTGGATACATGTTTGGCTACAATTTTGCCTAGACCCATTCCCAGACCTGCAATAGGCATAGGCAATGTCAGGTCAGGTCAGGTTTAGTTATGTTTATTTGCACGTTGCCCGCAAAGCTATGGGCTGTTAGGAGAAGCCCACTTTTGTAAAATTTGCAACCCATCTGTCCTACTAAGCTTAATGCCCAACCTTTTTTAACTTGATATCAGGGTCAAAGGTGGGTTTTATCGAATACAAATTATGCAACATTATGAAAGGTTGTATCCGAAAAACAGAAAAAAACGTAGTTTTTTACGACTTGTCCTGAATTATTCATATTTCTAGTCAAAGCTGCAGGAAAAAAAACTTCTTTGCTTAGAACTCTGAAGGGCATTGCTGTTGACTGTTGTCATGTAAGTAGAAAAAGGCACATACACCTTTATGTCCGAAATAGCTTTAAAGAAATCAGGCATTTCTTAAACCAACAGGGAATGAAATGCGTTTGGTCAATTTTTTATCTCCAGAATACCGTTCATGCATCTGAAATACTTTTTAAGATAGTGACGCTATTCAGGGCACGGACTGTCCCTGGTCTCCCAATAGTTCATGCGCCAATATGACATTGACAAATCCACAAACGGACCTCATTCATGCCCTTCGTCACTAAACCTCCGAATCCTCCCGCAAACTCGTTTGGGCTTCACCTTTAACCCGGCGAGTTTCTTTAGCATTTCTGAAAGGTTTTCAATGGCTCGCAATGTGGATGTCCAGCGTGTGAATTCCACCTATTAAAGAGAGACACAGAAGGTGTTTAATTTCGAAGAGCGAGTTGGGTTTCTACCTCCCGTGGGGTTGGACGGGGGGTGGCGGGTCAAAGGTCGAGCCATGCGTGTCACTCTCCCGTCGTGCGAAACCAAAGCGTTTGACAGCTCAGTGGAAGGTTTCGTCTAAGAAAGTATTTAGGAAAGGGGCGGACAAGTGTGGATTGTCTGCGCAAACAAACTGGGCTGTTGTTAGGGGGTTGGCCAGGGGCGGTGATTTTTTTCCCTTTTTTTTCTTCTCCTGAACTTCGAGTCAGGGTAGATGAGGGTATGCAGTCTGTGGGACAGAAGAGCGAGGGGGTGGTCCATAATAGGTGTTGTTGCCGATGACAAATGGACCTTGGCTCAGTTGGGTGGCAGACGAGCCAGACATGAATAGGACTAGGTGAGGGTAAATGGGAACTATTCAAGTTTATTTTAGCTGCTTTTGACACTCGCTATCATCTGCGTTGAATAAAGTGAATAATAGTGGCATTGCGTGGGAGAACGAATGGATTAGTGTTCGGGACATTAGGGACAGTGGTAGGGACGATGCACAGACAGGCCACCATAAATCTTCAGCGCAAGTGGGCTTAACGACCAACAGACAGACGTAACTCCGGGGAAATGGGAATGCCAACATCTGTACGGGCGCACATTACCAGAAATAATTCATATAATTTGGCCAACAGAAAAAAAGACGATGCGTTTAAGAGCCTTTCTCGTTAAAAATATGGGCAGGACACGTCCAACCGTGGTCGTGGGACTTGCTGAACGGCCCTCGCCGCAAAAATGCAGTCATGGAATGTCGAGATATCGAAAATATTGTTATACTGTAAATTTGCGATGGTTTCGTGATTCAACGTTAGCTCCATTGCTTCATTTCTACAATTGGCAACAAGTGCCACAATTTTAGTTTTAACTTCAATTCAATTTATTACTCCACTGTTAGCATCTGTGATGTCCGCATTAGCTGCTAATACATGTAAGTTTAACAATGCTGCCTGGTAAAATATAAAATCAGTGCATTTGATGTTGAAGTTGCCAGCGGAAAATCAGAAAATTTATCAGTTCATACCGGTATATTAGAATCCGATACAACAACTACATGTACATTTACATGTATCACAACCATTGGAGATGTTCATAATAATTGAGTTGAATGTTCATGGGGATATAAGGTGAGCTGCAAATTGGAAATAAACTTTTTAATTATTTTCTATTTTGTGTGATAACGGGGTTGAAAATATGGCGACCACTTAGTTTGGAGGGTGGGGTATAACACGTCAGGGACAGGTGCTGAATATTAGTTTAAACAGGTTGTTAGTTTGGACAGATTGGGGATTTGGGGGCAGGGTCCTGTCACCTGGAAACTGCTTTTATTAGCCATAAACATGGCGTCCCCACAAATTTGACATCCAGGAAACTATGACAAAACTTTCCTACAGTTAAAAAGTTGTAAAATGTGAGTCAGAGTTGACTTTTTCTTTATTACGTACAGTACAGTGTATACCAACGTTCGTTTAAGGCGCCAAATTTTGCTACAGTAGTACATGAATTTATACTGTAGGAGGTCATTTTGAGATTTTACCGAGTTTTCTGCATTACAAACTAGTACAGTATATACAGCTGTACAGTATTCGTTTACAAAAGTTGTGATGGGACCAATAAAAACATTGCAAAAATTATTGAATATCAGGTTATGGATGTTATAGATTTGACATGTGTCCCACGTCGGGACCAGCATCTGACGTTAGTTTAGACAGTATTTGTTTAGGTAGATTAGGTCTACTGTATACTGTACAAGTGACTGTATATACACGTAGGCGTCCCCGATTTGAGACCTTTCATTCAGTACATTTTCACACTATAGGCAAGCCACCGATGTTGTTTATTTTTTTTTTCGTGTCATTATGCGACATTTTGATAGACATTTTGGTGACTTGCCTCGACAGGATCGATATGTTGTTTGGGCGAGGATCAGACTTGAGAAAAATTTGAAAATTATAATGATGTCTGCTAGTCCCAATTTAATGGCATTTCTAAAATTGGCTGCAATTGATTTTGGTTGGCCGATTCACGCCTAGCAGCTGTGAGCACAACAATCTATATTTGTCTGCTCCTAAGTAAGCACTTGGGTGATAAAAGTTGTTGTCATCATCATTACTCTCTCAGAGGGCCCACTATTGTCACCAGGGCACTTCCAGGATGACGACATTTTTTCCCCAAGCCTATTAAAATACTTGGCCAATCTCATGGATTAGGCTCCCTGAAATAAAACCAGTGAAAAACTTCGAGCATGAATTGTATCCATGACTCCCAAATTGAGCTTCTGTACCCTTTTATCCCCAGTACCAAGAGACCATTTTATTCCGGAAGTGAGCCGACATGAGATGACGTTAGTGATCATGACAACCAAACTCAATGGGCATTAACGATGGCGGATTTCGTGAACAGTATGAAGTTTAAAAAAATGTTAAGTCCATCAAGAATGACCTCCATATACCAACATACTGTACCCTCCTACTTAATTCTGAAAAGCACGCAGAAGTGTGCGCAAAGTAAATAAACTGAGCCCTGCATGACTTGCAAATCGTCTTTGTTTCTTGTTGGAAATTTGCATTTTTACGTTTCATTTGCAGGGGCGTACCATGCAGTGGTTTTTAAGTGCGTGGGAAGTGAACGCTGAAGTGCAAAGTTCACGGGTTCAAAAGTCAACCACGGGGACTGGGGTATATGGAATTAAGAACAGGGCAGCGAAATATGACGAGTAGCATTATGTCAACGACTTTTAACACCAGCTTAAAAATTGGGCGTTTAAAAAACGCAATCAAAGCTGATAGAGAGCAAGAGTAAATAAACCGTTTAGGCCATAGGCCTGTCAACATAAACATTACTTAGGTATTAGTAGCCAATGCCACTAGATGGACTAAGCATTCAGTCAGATTTGGAGAAAAAAATTGTGCTAAGCCTGTTTATGCCATGGTATATGGCGTGCAAGATTCCGTTAGCTTTGTCCACACCTGTTGTAGGAAACATTTCCTAGAATTGTGGTTTCTGGAAATAGATTTCTTCAAAATGTTTCCACATTTCTAGCATGAAAACATGTTGAAGAAGCACTTGAGGCCTTTTTCCTCCAATATGTTTACTTTCTTGCTATGTGAAAATATTTTGAGGAAATCTGTTTCCAGAAACCATGTTTCTTGGAAACGTTTCCTAGATGTGGACAAGGCTTTTCATTCCAAATTAGCCCAAAGCTTATCCTAAATTCACCAACATTTCCAAAATCAATAGGTTAATGGATCCGGGCCTACTATCATTATTTTGCACTCTGGATTGCTTTTATTCACGTTCTTTGATTCCATTCTGATAATAAAGTATACTTTATTATTATCCCTATGCTTAATTATGAATACGAATTAGTTCGGGTTTATGCATTAATATTTTAATCGAATGTAGTATTAATTCTTTGGCACAAAACGTGTCATGTCAGGATTTCAATTGCCACGTACCGGGTTATAATCTTTTGCAAGCTGAAGCGCCATTCTATTCCCTCTCTGAGCAGTAGGCTCGTATTTAGAGTGGGAAATTTGAAATCTGGAATGAAACATCGATGTTTTGAATTGAATGTACGATACCCCCATTGGTATTTCTAACTATTTCATGAACATTCTTGTCCTTTTAAACCCACATGCGATGGGTTATGATATGTTACACATTGAACAGCGGGAACAGCCAAATGAAATGCTGATAAATGACGACGAAAGTGAGGGGGTAGTCCAAATGATGATGTCATCATCACTGTGGTATAAAACGTTGGGTTAAAATCCATATTTTGTGATGAGTTTTGCAAAAAAAATTTGCTTATGGCGTTTTTCCATATCATTCACTTCATTGTAACTTTTCTGGGTAAAAATTAATTGTTTCTAATATAATTTTTATAAAAGTCCACTAAATTTGTTAAAATGCTTCTGTTATGTCTGTAAATGACGACAATGTGATGACATATGGGACATATGAAAAACTGAGGATATAATATTTTAACGCCACCTACAGTCGTGTAGACACTACTATCACTATTTTTATGATGCCCGCTTAATGTAATGCCACAACAAATGCTTTGTGTCCTTGAGTAAATGTTGGTGTAGTTATCCTTTTCGTAGAAAAATCCATTAAATGCAGCATATGAAGTTCATATTTCCCAATCGAGCTATACATGTACTCGCATTGAACGCCACAATAATAACGTATAGGAAGAAATAACCCATTGTACTTTCGAATTAAATTAATTCCTTATTAAGTTCCCTCGTCTTTGGTAAGTGGGTTTAGAAATGTTGCTAAACATGACCTCAGATAATAATCGTTGAAAGCTTTTGTTGGTGGGCTCCGAAGGCAAGTAAAAAGCTCTATTCTTAGTGGCAGCACATTGTTGAAAATTCAGCTGGAAATATTTTGTCAACATGCACTATAGAACTACAAAACAGTAGTCATTTTGACCGAATAAGAGCTAAGTTGAAGCAGCTGGTTTAGAATGTGACTGAAAATCTGAAATGGAAGCTTGGTTTCCATTAGTATCTTCCTGAAATATGAACAATGTATAATTACTTGATACGATTTACTTGCCCTCGAACCCCTTTCTATAGTTTTGGTAATGCTGGATTGCCTGCCATCAGGAGTAAAAACATAATGAATCGATTGACTGAATTATTAATTACGTCTACTCACTGACTTTGGCTTTTAATCTTCAGTTAATAGTGAAACTGAATAAACGTTGAACATGGTATGTTTGCTCTTAAATTATTAAGCAATAATCAATAAAACATGAGAGTAGGTTCCGTTTGCTTAGCAAGACGCTGTCTTTATCCATCTTTTGACTGACGAGAAACAAGGAATTTCTCCATTACTTATTCTTTTTACCGCCCGTGCTTATCACTTTCCAATTTGCGAACGTTTGCTTCCAAACCTGCGGAAAAATTGGGTTAATTTAAGAGATGGATAGGAATGAATGTGGGACTAAATCAGACATCAGAGGGCGTAGGCAGAGAGTCTATTGGGTGATGGGATAATCAGGGGTTCAATTGAAGGCGAACTAAGGGTGTATGAGGTTGCTAGTCAACCGCTTTGAATAGTGTGAAATTTTCCAAATGTAATACGGCAGATGAACGAACGGATTATAAACGATTTCATTTGGGAATGTCAAGAAGGTTCAACATGTCCTTCAGAAGTCCTGAAGGTTTTATCAAACTCCGGAATTTGGGCGAATTCTGGATTATTTTAGGTTTAATTACATGTTTATTACTGATATATCGCACATCACCACACATTAAATGTCTATATAATTTTTGCCGTTGCAAAATACGCATTTGTTACTTAACTATGTCGTAATCTAAGATGTATAATTAACGTTTAATTCAAACCTGTACTTTAATCGTTCAGTAATTTGTTTACAAATGCATCTATTCGGGGTGGATACTTAGAAATTACATTATGAAGCGTGAAATTAAAAATAATGTAACTAAAATATTTTATACAGTATGTGGGTGGAAAAGTAACCATGTACGTAGCAATACCATATACGGCTAAATTTCTTTTAATTTTCAATTGGACTTATCAATTCAAACGTTGCAGGTCGCTATCCACATATTAAATTAATGATTTAACCAGATTCGAGCTTGTGCCATACAAATTTGTGACATTGACCAACGTTAAAAATCTTACCAACAAACAAACAAATGTGTGACGAGTATAAGTAATAGTAATAAGCAACGAGTAAAAATTGGATATGTGCACATCTCGCAAAAATGGGCTTCTCCTGACGTAATCTAAATTAACCTAGCCTAACCTATGCCTATTAGTTATTGGCTATAGGTCAGGTCAGATTAGGTTAGATTAGGTAATGTAAAAACAAAATAATTTGCAATTCTCCCAGCCAAGCTTACATGCTGTGAACATTCTAATAATACCAGTTAAGACTACTGAAATTCGTAGCGTATATCCATTAACCAATACAATGCTGATTCAATATTTTCAATATGAAATTTGAGGAAGTTTGGAGTCTCTTCACACGTCTATATTAAACCCTTCCTGAAATTACACATAAAATTGATGTTTTCGTAAGGGCCTCTTACTGTATGTGTCACATTTTGTGATCAACCAGATCAGGTCTGAACTAGACTGTGAATTAATCATAGTGCTTTGAAAGCGCAAAGCCAAGCATGATGGTCAGTCGTAAATAAACTCAGCAGAAACCAAGTGATGCTCGTGAAATTTCCAGACGGTTTCGCCATGGATTTCAGCAGTCCGTAAACCAATGAAGTGTTCAAGTTACAGACTTGGCGTCGTCCAGCGCAAAATGAAATACTGGTGTATCATGAACGTCAGTATTTCGTCCGACCTGAACTTATGCGATGCAGCTTGGTTCATCCGACTTCCATCCGGTTTTCGTCCGTTTTTAACGAGTACAATGTTTTTACTCGTTGCCTGGTTGCTGCCTATGGTTATGTATTATTAGCTCGTTCATAATACCCCTAAACGATCGTCATGGTCCCTTGTCGGCATCACGTGATTGCACGGCACTCACCTGCCGTTTCCCTCTTTGAATATTTCTATTGCTGAGATTGACTTCAGTCTGATGGAGTCACCGAGGCCTCCCAAGCTTTCATTGGGAGTTTTAGCGCCATGGATGCTCAGTATCCAGCTTTCTCGTTCCACGCGGGACTTTGAAATAGTTGGCATTGCTTTCGACACACCTGTGTGAACTTGCTGTTTACCACTTGAAAACCAAGGTGCTGGATGGTCTGTCTTGGTCAAATTCGTTCTTATTAATGTGATACAACGTGTTTTTGGATTGGCATACCAGTATTCATGACCCTGTCTGGTGCCGTTTAATGGGATTAACGAATACTGTCATGGACGATTGGGAACAGTCCAAGGTAAGCCCAAGTTGTGACCACGTGACGTGTCAATAATTGTCTTTGCTGGTGCGTGCAGGGCCCTATTCCACAAACGTTTACAAGTATCAGTGTACAAGTTACAAATATATGACCTGTGAAAATATGGACTTATCGTATTATGTTCCACCAATAATATCGACAACTTGTAATTATTAGTAACTCTTATACAATTCGATTTGATGTACTTGTAACTTGTAAAGTATAAAGTGATAAGACAGAAATGTAAAACATTTTTCGTGTGGAACACAAAGACTTGTTTGTATTACTTCATACCTCCCCATGCAGGTAGCACAATGGGATGTAATGACGTCTAATTTTTTGGTTCAAAGGACGTCCTACACTGGATGAAAAGAGGACGTCATAATGTCCAATTTTGGGACGATTTTTGGATGACTTCCGACGATGATAAAATTATGTCAAAAAATGAACGTTCATTTGGGATTAGATGACGTCCTTTTTAGAAAAGCACATAAAATGGGTGTCGTTTGGACATCTATTTTTTGTACTTGTCTACTAGTACAACTCCACACATTTGTGGAATTGGGCCCTGGGCTCTATTCCACAAACACGTACAAGTTACATACATGTACATGTATGTATGCTCTGGAAAGACATGGGATTGTTTAGAATTGTGTTCCATCAATAGTATCGAACAAGTTAATTTTTTTTATTAGTAAACCTTGCAAGTTACGATTCGATAAAGTGTAGAAGTGTAGACATGTTTTGTTGAGGAACATAATCACTAGTACGTAGCACTGCATGCCTTACAAGTACAACGTCATACTTTTGAGGAATTGGGCACAAGAGTAGGTCCATCAGGCTGCATCAGCAGTGGTAATCGAAGGTGACAAATTGTGTGATATCGGTCTTTTGTTGTTATGAAATGCACTCTTGTTTGAAATAAATTATATTCAACAAAAATTCTTCCAAAAATTAGTTTGCAATGATTTGTTCTTAAATGGTCAAGATCATGTTGAGAAATAAACCTAGTGATAGATGAACTGGGCTTTTCATTTTACACATTGGGCTAAATCCCAAAGATGTGTCTCCAAATTGGTCCAAGCCTCGTTAGGCACAATTTGAAAGAATGTTTCGAAGTCGTGAATCACTTTTGAAATTTCTCCACATATTTGTTGAACTGTTGATCTTTAGAATTTTTAACGCTGCCTCAGATCGTTTCCAGACCTGACCTATTTCAGGATATTTGGAAAATATTTTTCTTAGTTTTATGCACATTATCCTTACACTTATTTTACACGATGGCAGCTTCGGTTCCATTCTTAATGGGATCTCCCATTTCTCTTTCAATTGCTAAGCTACGGGTCTCCACATTTTTGCGTTTCCTAGGGAACTTTTAATGGCATCATGTAGGTGCGAACGTTTTTAATTTGACATATACAGTACATACTGTACTTATGGATATCCAGCCAACACCACTCCTATCTCGTCCAATTACTCACCACCAATATTGAAACAAACACGAATATTGGAATTTGCTTCCAGCTAACTGTAGCATGCCTTCTGCTCGTAATCGTTCATGTTGATTTCGTTGTCAATATTTGTGTTTGCTTCTAAATTAGGGTTGCAGTCTAATTGAACAAATACATGTTTGTCTACTGATGGCATTCGGCTGTATTTGGAGGAATCGTATACTGTATTCAGCTTAAATCCCACATGTATGCCATTCATGTATACTAATACACTGGATATTGGAAAAAGAAAAAAAACTTTCAGTGACTGGTAATGATACAATACATGTACTTTTGAAGTTTGAATACAAGTAATGCACATTTAAGCTTATGTGTATTTGGATTGAAAATGAAGTTGAAGTAAAAATAGACATCCAGACAAACATTGACATAATCGTGCTGCTGAATTCCCTGAAATCATGTCTGGAAAAAATCTGTATAAAACGAAATGTAAACATTTATGAGACTGGTGCTGAAAAATGGGGGTTTGAAAATTATTTTGTGTTGACATAATATTTGGACGTTCCTTTAGAACAGCGAACATCATCATATCTTTTACTTTATCATCATGTTTTATAGTTTTATATCAACTTCTTAATTTTTTCAATTTGTTCTTCTCGTAGGATGATGGTAGTAGTAGTGAACCCTCTTCGGTTGGTGTCGGTCGCAGAGTGCGGTACTGTCGAATCGAAATCACCCACGACGAATCCACTGAATACGAAGCCGGAAGTGATAGTAGTTCTAGTTCTTATCGTACGCCTTCACCGGAAGAAAGACTTTGGTATCGGCCCATTACCCTTAAAATACGACCCAGGATCTCCATCACTCCACAGGATGGCCCAGAATGGTAAGTTTTGAACAATTGTTTCCACCAATCCATAGTTCAACCATTTTCCGTAAGTATGCATTATGTAGCATACATGTATTTAATAAGGTAAGGGAACTTGAACAATGATTAGAATTGATAAAATGACACTGTTGTAAATGTACAATACATCATGTCCACAAAGGACAAGAATTATTAGGTGTAGGTAGAAAACTATATTGAGTATTTTGAACAAATAGCATACATATATGGAATAACCGACTATTATAGTACTTGGTAGTACTATCTACGTATTTACAGTCACTTGGTTTTATGAAATAACACAAACGGTGAAAATTTGAAAAGCGCGGTTAACAGCATGTTGGCGGCGTCCCCTTGTGTGTATTTCAGTGACGCTGGCTCAGTCAATTATGCCTTTTAGTTGAGGCGCTATTGTCAATGACCTTATATTGGCAGGTTGCTTCGCTTGGGAGCGGTTGAAGGTTGCGCTATGTAAGCACTGCAGAGCGCTGCCGTTCAGTATTCCTGTTTCGCTATCATGTCGAAACTGCATTTTGCTTTCCCGATAGAAATGTATTAATTATTGACGTTATATAAGAGTTTTCGAATGTCTATCGCAGTTTTAAATTGACATTTTAGGTTACGTTTTCGTACAGTAATTTAAAAAGCAGTCATTTGGATACGTTGTAATTTTAATCGCTGAAATGGTGGAAGGTCCACCGCAGGTCCGTGCTGCACCAGCCGCATAGACTACTGACTCGTCAACGTTGGTTTAGTCAATAACTATACTTCACAGGATCTATTCTATAGTTGATTGTGAAAGTTATTCGCTATTAATACCTCACAAGAGGCTACCACGATGATGAGTTGAAGCGATGATTCCTGAGCGTGAAGCCGGTCGGAAATCCGTTCTTGTAACGGAATTTCTTGACCATTGATGACCGTTCTGCATTACCTTCGGGTATTGCGGAGGGAGTCTTCGCATTCTGAGTGGTAAAACCCCCTTAAAAATGAAATTTCAGACTAAATTTAGCATGATAGATGATGGCTTAAAGTAATTCCATTGTGTGGAATTGCTAGTTTGATTTGTTTTATTTTCATTGGCAGTGGTACCGGTAGGGGTGTTTATAAAACTTCTACTCCTCGTGGTCTCGATGTGGGCTCTAAAGTTCTAAAATTGCTAGGCATGAGTGTATAGAAATTCAGAAAACAATTGTTGTTTTATTTGCACTTCGTTGATATGCGGACGTTATGTTAACTTAAATAAAATTATCCTCCACATAATTCTGAGGACATGCGAAAGAAAAATGCGATAATTAAAAAACGTGGTTACATACCACGTTGGTAATTAGTTTGGTGACGGACTGCTGAAGGTTTCTGCCGTGGATTGTGCGGACACGTGCTGCCAACTCTAGAAAACGTTACCTTGTTTGTGGAACACGGTAAATGTTACCGTGTTTTAATCTCGTTTTCCATTTCACAAGCAACACGTCATCGTGGATTTCGCAATTATTTGGTTTGTAAAACTAAATTCTAGTTTCGTATGTCCTCAGTATAAGCATCGAGATGTGGATTTACGTGGTCTCTCGTAAAGTTTCTCATCAACCCAAGCTGGGGTTGGGAGCTATCTGGGTTTTCTAAAACCAGATGCAGCACATTCTCCAATATCGTTGTGCATGTACGGTTTATAATTTGCGATTTCACAAAATTGAAATTTTTTTTTATCTCACATGTGTTCGAAAAGATCTGTCTGCAATTTTACTTTTAAGGAGGGTTTTATTTGCGAACGTTCCCTCCACATTATCTGAAATCAAGGCAGGCGAAACACGTTTACATGCATGAATTACCTGATTTACCTTACTTGATGACCTACATGATTTTTCTGAAATTTGAAATGTCGCGCCATCTATGAATCGTTGTAAGAATGGGTGGGTAGCCACTGGCTGATCGAATGCTAAGGCGCTTTTACTAAAAAGCTTCATGGAATATTTGAATGTGCGAATTATTCACTACATTAGTCTGATTGTTGAGGTATTTAACGAAATATAACAGCTACTGCTTTTTGCGAATATGAGAGTGAGTCTAAAAAAGTCTGCTTCAGATTATATGAACATGTTGGATAATTAATCTGGGCAAAAAATAACTACAACATTCTCCAGATCTGATTTCTCTTTGGGTTGCTCTCTGGATCCATTATTAAGGCTTTGGAGTTGAATTAACTACATACTGTATGAAAGCTAAATTTTACTTTAAATAGACAGTCATTAAAATTCAAGCCTTGTGCATTTCATCAAGCATAACACGAATGCAAATTACCAATGTGCATGTGTACATGTACAGAATATGCATATGCTGATAAATTTCTTTATCGAGCTTTAGTTCTCTCATTAGAAGGCGTACTCTGTAAACATCATAGTATTGATTCAAATTACCGATGGAATAAGTTGACCCCCCACGAGGAAACTTTAATTACGAGGAAATGCTCGCATAGAAACTGTTTTATTCTCTTCATGATCTCAGACATTAACCTTGTTTGTTGGTAATAAGATATTTTTTTACGATAGAAGTTATTAAAATGTATATACACATTGGATTCTCGAATTTGAAAACATGTCAACTAAAAAAATTGATTGTCGGTCTTTTTAGCAAAGAAATTTATCGATTGAAAAGCTGCAGCCAGAGATTTAGTTATCTTAGAGACATCCATGTTTACAAGGTTTTATGAATTAAGTTGATGTAATGGACCGTTTTAGACTAAATATACCGTATCAGCGTAAACGGCAACTATTACTTTACCTACTCAAACTGGGTAGAAATTGCTTTTAGAGGCTGATATTTGGACGAAAACTACGTTCCTTTTTTACCCAAAACAAAGGTTGTTTTTTATATATTAAATTGTAACCGTATTCAGAATCACTGTGGGTGCAGCATTCTGTTCATATTACGTCAAAAATGAATATTATTATTTCGTTAGAATGGTTTACGCGTTTTTAGCTAGTCTACAGCTACGTGTTTTTATAGCTGGATAAGTAAACCAAAGCTCTGCTAATAACAAAAAGTTTTAACTCGTTGCGTACGCCTATGCTTTGAAACCTGCCAGGGCTGACTTAATGAGTAGTACCTGGAGGCCGAGCTTTGCTCGATAAAGGGGGGCTGAGGGCATGAAAAAGTTAAATGGTAGGTCATTCATTAATATGGACAACTGAGTTACAGGATGTCTACTGCATTTGGTATCGCAAATGCCATGACATTTCAATGACTTAATTTTTAACCCACAATTTTATTTTGGGAATCAATCAAAGACAAAAAACCCATGCTTCTAATGTAAATTTTATGGCTTTTCCATAGATACCCTGAGTTACATTTTTGTCATTCTTATTTTAATTAATTAATATTATAGATTCAACCCCATTTAATCAAATTTTCGAGTGGAGAATGTGCCAGAACTTGCCCCTAATTCCTATTCGGGTTTGCAATTGACACGTTTTCCTTACATGAAGTCTTTACTGAATAAATCAGTGTGGACTCACAAATCCCGGAACTAACATTACGGTAATTACAATAAAATGAATAAATCTCACCACATAATCAGTTTCCTTTTTACTACTTGGGCTACATGTATTTTCTGAATCAAAATCCATGACCATCGTTTAATTGCCAGAACGCGAAATAATTCTGAATTCAGGCGCGTGCAAATTCGGAATTCGGACGCTTAGATGAGTCTTTTCAAGGTCGAGACCTAGCTAAATCGTATTTTCGCACCCGAAAACAGTATATTCACCCCATTTCAGCGAAATCCGCACAACACAAGCCGCACAACAAAGCCGCAAAATTAGCTCGTTTAATAGTATAAGATTTTATAATTGGGCTGCTATTTCGAGAAGCATTTCCTGCGACTAATGCTAATGGATAAAATGCTTAATTTTATTCAAATGAAAATAAGTCGTATAGGGTCAGATAAAAGCTAAATAAAAAACATCTTTTTGAAACGATTGAAAATCGTTGTCCTGGAGCAAAATTCGGACATATCCATCTTGAATGGCATCAAATAGGATTTTCGTACTTCAGTATCCCTATTGTAAATCTTCTCGCAAGTCAAATTGTGTATTAAGATTGACAGCTAAGGAACGTCACTTGAACTGGTATCGCTTTTCTGCCATACGAATGTCATGTATTTTTATGGGCCAAAGCACTTTGTCTTGCTCCTGTTGAACGAATGGTTATGGCCTAATGAGATATGGCCAGTGGTAGCAATGTATTTCTGGTACGAATGTCCCTATAGCTATGATGTGTGCTACACTAAGTGTTCTTCAAAGTAAAATTTTATATTCCAGCTGTATAACTGCGTCTCATTTCATGTTTTAACTAGACTGTGGGTTGGAAGACGAGTGTAAGCTTAAATGTTTAATTTATTTACTCTAAACTCAGCCTTAAGTATTCTGTCAGTTAACTGGAAAGTGATCTGAAGCTTTCCATACGTGCTAGCAGTTGTCGAATACCAAAATAGGAGATACTGTATGTGGAGTTTTAAATTAGTAGCGTAACCCTAACTACGTACTTTATAGGGAAGATTTACAAAGAAATGTCGTTCTCTGAAGTGTGTGCCTATTCCAGTTTATTTTAGAACGTTTATCAGCTCGAAATGTAGAATGTAGTGTTGGTTTTGCAATCAAAGAGTGTTGTAGCCGCCATCTTGAAATTGGGAATCATATGGTTCACGAATAGAATACTGTAGCTCTTTCTGAGTCTGATCTTATTGTAAACTGGGAGAAACATAAGTATTGGGAGGAAACGGAAAGTAACTTCCAAATTGCTGAACTCTTAGTCCCCATGTAGTTACTCAGTTGAAAATCACCGACAATTAGATCACAAGTCGGATTTAGTCCACCATGAATTTCCTGTTTCACCTTTTGCCAAATACATGTACGTGCACGAACTTTTAAGTGAGCCACCATAAAATGTCTGTAAGTGTAAGTCTACATTGAAAGGGCAGGTGTTCAATCCACAGCAGTTTAGTTATACGATAGACCTAAGCCTCATTCTTGGTTATCGAAGTTCATTCGTAAATGTTATACTGTATATACAGTACGTAAATATTTCTTATTCTTGTTTATGCTGGAAGTATGGATTTTGCGAGATGCGCTCCAGTTCTCGTTGGAACAGATGTGTTGTTTTCGAAACTTTTTTGCAAGCAGTTTTTGGAAGACGAAGTGGAATCACAGCCCACATATGCATCGCATTAATCCGTTGAAGTGCACTCGTTTCCGGTTGATGTATCATTTTTTTGGGATTCGATATCAGTGCATTGCCATATAATGTACATGTGCATTGCAACTAAAGTACACACTTATTCAAAAGCTTCTTGTTATGCAGCATCCTGCGTAGGAAATTCTTGTCCATTAGCTCCAATATAAAGAGACTTCGAAAATATCAACGAATAATACCAAGAACTGATAAAGTTGCAGGTTTCCCCAGATTTTTGGTGCATGTATAACTGATTCCAGTGAAATCCGGTGATAGTTCAGATGAAATTTGTTAAAAGTTCTTGATATGCATTTTCATAACTTTAAAGCATAGGATACTGCTGTGAAATATATAGTGCTGAAAGATGCAAGTTTCTCTATTTACTGGGCCAGAAATCCGTGGTGTTCGCCATTTTTTGTGGTAACCCCCATTGAAACAGTAAGAAATTCCGGATACGTTCCCATTTATTCTCAGCAAACAAAATGCTAAAGTTCGTTGAATGCCAGCATGTAGCTAATGCTGCGGTTCAGTTTCCAGTGTTTGTTTCTACGAGAATCTAGCAAATGTCCCCCGCAGAAAACGATAACACTAACAGCATTGGTAAATTTGCTCACGACTTTTGGCCGCTCGCAGGTGGTAATGATTAGATTAAGCCCAATGTAAACACAACCTGGAGCAACCATTAATTGCCACCAAGAAACGCAATCTTACTAATAAGCTGATTAGATACATTATATAAATGACCTATAAGCTTAAAACGCTTCTGCACACAATTGCTCGTTTTAGGCTGGGCTTTTGAGCTTGCATTATCCAATCACTCGCCTCATTCACTAATTCTGTTGTTTTTCAACATCACGTTGAAGACCTTTTGAATATGTCACGTAAATTTCAATTTAAGGGTCGTGGTTAATGTGGGTGAACTCGAAAATTGCATATCGAAAATGGCTGTCGTCTAAACCTGCTGATTGCTGTATTTTCGTTTTTCTAGGCTTGCTTACTGCTTCTTTTAAATGGTTTCATTTACAGAATTTCAATTAAGGTTCAGTTGCACCTTTATAGGTGAAATGAAAGGTTAATTATTTCATGTTGAAGTAGCCTTAGGCCCTATGCTGCACCAGTTTACTACATGTACATGTATAAGGAATTTAACACAAGATAACCTGAGATAAATCTGAGATAACCTGGTGCAGCAAGTGTTTGTGTACTTATTGTTGACATTTATAATTTGAGTGATTGAGTGATGCCTATGGCTTGTGACCCACTTCAGCAACTTTTGAGACAATTAACAAAATGCAGATTGGCATCTGCATGCGATATTGGGAATTGCAGACACTGATTTGTTAGCCATTTTGGTTTCTTATCAAAATCAACTGCAAATTGAAAAAACGAGTACACATATTATACTAATGATTATATAAACATTTTTTCCCATTTTTTGATGATAATTTGTGTACTTATTGGCACCCAAGCTCACTCCCGTGGTGACCTTGTTCATCTTCGAGAGAATCTAGTCGATACTGGCTCTGGCTCTTCAAAGCAATTCACACCTTTTTAGTTTTTGGTGTTCCCTGCAGGGTCAAGTGGAATTTAAAACATTCACAGACTAAACTCGTAAAAAGTTTCCGGCCACTTTTGTATTAATAATTGATTTCGATTCTGGGCTTTATTTTCCCGCAAGTGGAATTATTCGCCGCCAGGGAGCCGTATTTTATGTACAATTTTAAATTCTCCAGTTTACATTCAGTACAACGAGAAAATGCATGCAAATGCAACACAGTTGCAAAACGGAAAGCTGAAAAAATGTAAAGGGGTCAATTTTTGTTGTTGCCAAGTTGGTGAAAACCGATTTCTGGGTTGGCTGACCAGGGCCCTATTCCACTAAGGTATGGAGGTCTGTGTTATTTCCCCATACCTTACAAGTCAAAGTACATTAAATGGAATGGTACCAGTTACTAATACAATGTAATTCCAAGTTATTCGATATTTATTGATGGAACACAGGCCCTTATTTTTCAGTCCATACTTTTGCAAATTGTACACTGATACTTGTACACGTTTGTGGAATAGGGTCCAGGGCCCTATTCCACAGAGGTAAGGAGTTTAAATGGAGGATATTAATACTTTCTGACATAGTGGGCTTCCCCTAACAGCACGTAGGCTAGGCTGGACAGCTTGCAAATCGTTCTATTTTTCCTTCACGTAACCTAACCTACATGTACATGTATAACCAATAGGCATACAGTAGGTTAACACTGTATGCAAGTGTTTGTGTTCTACATACCTTACAAGTTATAAGCACGTTTAATCGAATTGTAAAGGGGCGTTTACACTACACTGTATATCACAAAACATTAAAATATAACAAATTAGCTATTAACTGTTGACAACTTGTTAGCTAACACCCACTCGAGTACGTGGGACATCAATACTACAAGATGCTTAATTACGTCTTTTTTCTCACTTTAAAAAATGTTATATAACTTTGAAGTATTACGAGTATTTCGAGTTATTAACAATTATAAGTTGTTGGACATCATTGGTGGTACGCAATGCCACGATCCGTATTTTTCCAACGCATACATTTGTACATGTAACATGCACACTCGTACTCATGAGTCCATTTCTGGCGTTTGCCGCGTTCTCACGAGTCAACTTTTGTCGGTCAATATCGATCAACAATTATTGATCGACAAATATTGACCAATAATTGTTCAATTTCTGTTCAGACGTTTCAACAAAAATGTAAGCAACTTACAGTTGAAGATGGCGTCGAGCGCAATTATGCTTCCTGTATTTTTCCCAAATTCGCGTTAAATGGAACTCGAAATGGAACTCGAAAGAGGAATAAAACACGATTCTGGCGAAAATTCGAATTCTTGCGCGTGCCAAGTTGGAATTTTGTTCGTTTACGTGCTCTAAGTGGAACGAAGTGAGCATTTGAAAGCCGCTGAAATGCCAAAAGTTGAAGGGTGGACAACTTTGTTCGATTCAACCAATCATTGACCAACTCAGATTCAATTCGGTTAATAAGCGTGTTCTCATTTCAATCAGCTTTCAACAGAAAGTTGATCTACAAAAATTGACTCGTGAGAGCGCAGCTTTACGTTCCAAGAGCAGCTTCGACAAATCCGTCAGCGGCCATGCCCGGAATTTCCGGTAGCTCCAATTCTGTTCCCCGGCTGCGGCGCCCCCTGGCGTCGCTCCAAACAACGGCCAGAGGTCGCCGAGGTTCCACCGTCGCTTGACGGATGCAGCCTCAACCTCCCTACCTGGAAGACACGTGGAGCCGCCATTATTGCACCGTGTCATTCCGATAATAATCCATATTGAATGAGGAGCCTGTACGGAGCTCGCTCGCCCTCACAAGCGTTCGAGGGGAAATACCGCGCACTAGCTCGGCTTTCCTCGCATGCGACGCTCCGGCTCCAACCCAGCACCACGGTCGCCAATTCGCCACGCTGCGGGAATAACCTCTGACCCAACTCCAGCCATGGAATAAGTTCGGTTTGTTCGGATAGCAGCGCCCCCGACGTCGGTTTCGCGAGCACGTGCGCGGGGGGTCAAAGGCGAAGCAACGGGGCCCGTGTACAGCAAGTTGAGCCAGTGGAAGCGCTGGATCCCACGGCACTTCCGCAACGCACCGGAAGCGGCCACTGAGCGTCCGCCCATGGACGCCGCGGTGGCGCTGGCACCGACCCCGGCACCTTCCGTCCGACCCCAGTACGTTCCCCTGCGCAGCATGGAGACCAGCAGTCGGCCCACCAGCCTCAGCGACGCACCCAGGGGACACCTCTGGGCACACGGACACCGCAAGTTGCTCACCCACAAAATGTGCACCAAGCACGTGTCCGCCCCACAGTTCTCAACCACCAAGCCCATCAGGGGACTCGTCCTCAAGAGCAGGCGCTCGTGGCCCTCGGCGCCGCCCGGGACCGTAGGGTAAGTCGACCTCTGACCTTTGATCTTGGTGGGCCACATTTGACCTCCTATCTGATTTGGCACCTTGTGGTGCGGCGTTAAGATGGCGGCGGCCATGAGCAAACTTTCAGATCTGGTGGACTGTTGCAGTCGCTTGTGAGGACTGTTAGTGTCTCTGAATGAAGACTGGTAGTGTCTCTTAATGAGGACAGTTAGTGTCTCTAAATCGTTACTGAGGAGTGACTCTGAATCATGACTGAGGAGTGTCAGTGTCTATTAATGAGGTCTGTTAGTGCCTCTTAATGAGGACTGTGCTTCTTAATAGGGCGGTTACTGTCTCTTAATGAGAACAGTTAGTGTCTCTTAATGAGGACTGTTTGTGAGTCTTAATGAGGGACTGTTGGTGTCTCTGAATGAGGACTGTTAGTGTCTCTGAATGAGGACTGTTAGTGTCTCTGAATGAGGACTGTTAGTGTCTCTGAATCATGACTGAGGAGTGTGTGTCTCTAAATGAGGTCTTAGGACTGTCAGTGTCTCTTGATGAGGACTGTTAGTGTCTCTTATTGAGGACTTTGGACGGTTAATGTCTATTAATGAGGACTGAAGACTGAGGCCTTTTAGTGTCACTTAATGAGCACTGAGGACTGTTGCAGTCTCTTGTTGATAGGTCTTTTGCAATCCCTTGTTGATAGGTATGTTGCAGTCTATTGTTGAGAGGACTGTTGCAGTCTCTTACTCAAGAGGAATGACTATTGGACATTGTACGTTGTGCTTGATGTTTGTACTAAATTAGGTCATGCTGGGTAAACAGTGAAATGCTGTTTTGCTTTGATTGAGCTTGGGAGATGGAATTTTTCAATGTTTACATACGCGGTATTTGAATGCAGCCAAACGTACGTCCTTATTAAAGGTTTGAACTCATTTCGAAAATCCCTGGCTGCCGACGCTCTGTCGTAAATTCCGATTTTCAGAACCGCGTGCCTGTTCCGATACTGCACTCGAAATCCACGGGAGACGTCACGTGATAGGGAAAACATTTGGGGGAATAATCGAACGAATGTACAGGGTGTGTCAATGGCCGCCTTCGTTGGTTAAATGAAAGGTGGGATAACCTGGGGTTACATATAACTGCAAGTTTACCTGAGGGTTAGTAGTCTATGTTGTGCCATTATACTATAGGGAATTTTAACACGAGGTTGGTAATCCTGTAGGCCGTAGACAACCTGGAAATCAATGCGATATTCAGCCTACTCAAGCAAGTGCATGTGGTTTTAAAACTGCTATTTTATTTAGTCTAAAGCGTGCTTTAAATTTGACATTATTAAAATCGTCAAATGGATGTTATCTTAGTAATGTCACATGGTTTGTTGTTGGGTAAGCATCACCTTCATGTATGAGGTCCGTAAATAACATATCTTCATTTGACTCATCCTCCATTTTTATTACAAACGATATGTTTACCCTGCCTAATACATGTACCTGGGTTAGCTTTTCCTCATGGTTTTCCATGGTTAACTGCTAACATTCTGTGGTGCAATGCTTTTCTTTAGGTAACTAGAGGTTTACTTTAGGCTTTGGTTAACGTTTGTTGGTGCAGTTGAACTGGGCCTAAGACATGCCTAGAGATACATGTACAACGAGTTATCAGACTCCTATATATTGCATTGAAACATGCAATTGCATGTAAGGTCTTTTGAATCGATTTAATATTTGCATATTTGTATTAAGCAAGAACATTTCAATGTACAGTAAATGTACATGTATACTCAACCAGTCGAAAACTGGATAAAAACTTGGGAAAACTTGAGTTTGGAGATGTTATTCCATGACTACTATAGTTCTTGCATCCATAGTTACTTCAGAAACTTAATCACCGCGTAGGGTTTGTGTATTGGCATCTTAATTAAATTTAGCGACTCTAGCGTTCCAATGGAATTGGGGGATGTTTGTAAGAAGTTCTTCTGTCGACAAGTTTAATGGTTTGCCCGAGTAGCACGTTCTTCGCTTTGCTAATATTGGTTCAGCGTTGAAATGCTGGCAACAAATATGCTTGGCATTTTCTGTTGACCCATCGTAACTTGGTCAAATATTTGTCGCTGCTAGCCCATAAATAGGGAAATCCATTGACACAATTTTTGGCACACTAATAAAATGACCGCGCAATGGAATGCAACGGTGGCGATTTAAGCAGTTTACGATATTGCCCAATACAGGTTGTAATATACTTAAGAGCCTGTCAATATTATCTTCAGTTTGCTCGGACTTTTAGGCACTTAATTTCCGGATTCGATATACTCTCGTAAATATGCATGAAAGAAAAGCATCAATAAACATAAGCACTCCTACCTGATGAAGGATTACTTTCGTCGCATATTCATGGACTTCCTGTTTATTCTAATGTTACCAAGTTTCTAGTTGATGCCGATTACTTAAGCAGTACCACGAACGCGGTTCCCATGCAGAGGTCATGCTCATTGAAGCTTATGTTCAAATTTTCATCCTTGAATATGCCTTCCTCGGTAGGGAGAGAAGTTTTTTCATGGCAGACTTTTTACAATCTTTATACATTGTATTAACTTGACGTGTTGCATGTACATTTGTCTGTTTACGACCTTTACGAAATTAGTTTTTACCGACTTACCGGCGTCCTAATCAACTCCTACGTGCGTGCCTGTTCACCTGATATTTCAAGTCATTTAAGTTACGAAACAAAGTCGCCCCTTTTATGAGTAATGAACAACTTTTAACTTTTAAAAAATACATTCGAAATCGTTCATGATGGTCCAAATTGCATTATAGTTTAAACAACTGCTCGAATGCACGACAAAAACGTAAGGTTTTCGTGACGAATTATTTACTACCTTTATATTAACTTGGTACACATATTCTACATTCCTGACATTTCAAGGCATTTAAAGTTTACGTAGCAAAGTCGATCTTAATTTCCCCAAGAAATTCACAACTAAACTTTTAAAAAATGCATTCGAAAGTTTCGTGTCCCAGAATGCATTTCGTTTTAAAAACTGCTCTAATGCACATTATGAAAGGTTATACATGTACGCCAAAAGTTTTTCTTGTCGTCGTATTGATTGATTACTCTTGCGTTTGTTTAATACTGGCAGGTCTCTGGACAGACTAAATCGTTAATATCGACAATGGAAATTATTCTAATAGGGTCCAATTCGAGTTGTGTTTGTGTCACTAGCCACAGGCGGTCGAATTCAAGCGCTGGTAGCAAATGTATTTGGTTGATCGTCAGCTGTCACGCTGATAATGACATTAACGAGGCGAATCCGATTTTGACAACGACGTTTTGTAATTCAGGATATCAGATGGATTTTACTCAATAGCCGACCTTTAGCAATTAACGCAGAAATCCATAAGAACTTCGCTGGACCTGGTCAAAACTCATTCCCAATGCAGTTCTGGAAGACGTTTTCGTATATCCCTGCATGTGGGTATTTATGCGCATCATTTGCACTGTTAGATTTGATTACCTATAGGGATTTACTTCCCAGCTCTCGTCCTCCGTCTCATAATTTGATTGTCATCCTCTCCATTCTCTTCTCTCCACTAGCTTCACAATGCTGCTTTCAATCAATACAGCCTGCGAATGACCCCATAAATTATGCATGCAAAATATGGCAAAAAACTGTAAAATTCGCCAGCGTGCGTGCCTGCCCCCTATAAATATCGATTTTCACCTGGCTTCTTGTGTTTCCTGGGAGAGGTTACAGGGATGATATTGTTTTATTTTTTTTCCACTCCAGTATGCGTGGCGTTGCTGTGTTTTTTGCCCCACGTGTATGTGTTTGCGTTTTTCTCCCATAAACCCTAACGCAAACGTCGTCTGATGTTTATGAGCTCGAATCCCGTCGATAATGATGGTAAATTACCGTCTGATTATCATCTGACAAGGTTGTTCTGGGCGAGGCTTATCTGCTTGACTGGCAACTGAACATCGCCCAAGGGGCCATTTTTATTAATTTAAAAGTGGATGCTCGTTCGCACTGCTAAAATGATGACAACTTGGTCATGGTGGTGCAAGAGGTCGTCCATGCTTCGTTGACAGGATGACCATAACATTTATCAAGTTTGAATGGGATTTAGACTGTAATGAGATCACCCATCAAGCACCATTGATCCCTATGGTTGCTTATTTGAGCTAGTTTTGTGTGCACGTCATACTGTATACCTTCAACACGATCTACTTTACCTCTAGAAATACAGACCATGTTCGTGTATTTCCTGGATATGTTTCTTTTATTCGTCCTGTTAACATGATTGACACAGAATTTGGGAATCCTGAAAAACCTGGGCAAGTCGGGGGTTTGTACCCAACTGGGAAACCTGGCAAAGTCAGGGGAATTTAAATTTTTTATTATGAAGTCAGGGGATTTCCTAACTTTGCGTCTAATGTTGTCATCAATCGTAGTTTTTATATGGACTTGCCGCATAGACTTTAAAACAAAATCCCAATACACTAGTGTCAGACTGTTTCCTCCTACATATACAGTATTTGACTTCATTACGACATGTCGAAATTTTCCCAAATGAAAATAAATTCCCAGCGTTTGAGTACTCGTAATTAAATTTCCAAATTGAAAAAAGTGCATTCCTAGGTACTTGGTTTTGTGAATTCCTCTATTTACTCTTACAAATTAAATAATTAGCAACCTAGTCGGTGGTCAGATTAATTTAAATTCAAGGTCAGGTTTGTTTTGCTTCCTATTGATCTGTGGGGAGGGATTGGTTCATGGAGTTGGTTTAAGGTAGGGGAAAAAAATGTAACGTGAGAAACCTTGAGAAAGTTAGGGGATTTTAGGCTGTTACTTGTATAGCCGTGGGAACTATGTGTTAAGCAAAATAGGTAAAAATTCAATAAAAGCGATTTTGTGTTACTTTCAAATGTGGCATAGCAGTTTCCAGTTCCCTGATTTGACACCTTCGGAAGGGTTTTTACAAGCAACAGTTGTAACACTATTCAAGAATGATCAACAAAAGCTTTTAAGGTGACAATGTTTATTTATTGCGGACTATTACGCGCCTGCCCAGAAACGTTATTTCGGCGCATAAAAAAGGAGGAAAGAGATATCGGGACGATTGTAAATTCGCCTGCGTGGCTCTCAAATTTATTGGCGCTATCAATTTGTTTTTATGCGACCTGTTTTTCACCCAAGTAGGCCCTAAGGACAAATTCGACTCAAACGCGCTGCCCCCGGCGTTTGGCAATCTCTCAAGACAATACAGCAAGCATGGTTTGCTCCCAATCAGGGTCAGGCTTGGCAAATTCGTTACGAAGAAAAATGTACATGGTAATTGAATGGGAATATGAATAGCAGCTGCGATACATTTTTAAATCAGTTTATTCTCGATTTGTCGACTGCGTGGATGCCATAACAAGCGATGGTCGAGTGAAAAGCTAACCCATAATTGGCAGCCAACCATGTAATGCTATATTGGGTTTTAAGCAGGGCTATGAAAGACTGGCGTTTTCAGCAACTGAATGTTGTTAACAATCCATTGTGTTTGTTAACCGTCCAAAACCACCATTTTTGGAGCTTAGTTGTTGTCTTGCAGTCCACGTGCCGTCCAACTTCCGTTATGGTTTCATTTGCTGGCTATTAGCACAGAATCCAGCAGCATTGTTATCGCTGACTTCCGGTGAATTCTGTTTACGAGGCCTGTACACAGGACTAGTTTAGGGACCAATGAATTTACTCATGAAGTCATCTTGTTACGACTCGTGCAAGACCCTCGAGCCTAGTTTGTCACACAATTGGCAAAAACGAGTGCTTTACAGCCGTCTAAATGATGTCGTAATTCCAAATATCACCAGCGACTGTACATGTATTTAGACGCATGAGAGTTGTTTAGCATCCAGACAGATTGACCGTGTCCTTGCCTAGCTCAACTTGTACTCTAGACGGTATTATCTTGGTTTTTTTGGGAACAGAATGAATGAAAATTGAATGGACAATTTTAAGAACACTATAGTTTGCATGAAAGAAACACTGAGATTAAAATTAGGCAAACTTTTTGTTAACTTTAATATTCATGGTTACCCAAGACCTGGAAAGCCTGGAAAAGTCAGGGGAACTTGAATTTTTTGAACAAGACAGGGAAATTAGACAAATCAATAACAGATTTTGCATTGCTAATCTAAATCTGTTGTTTCCTTGTGGAATTGTGTATACCATCTCCTGTTTACATATAATTAGCAATAAATATACAGTAACATTCCTTGCATTGGTCAGGACGGTCAGGGGAATTTGTTTTAAAACGTGGAAAAGTCAGGGAAGTTGAAAATATCATCTGATATTTAGCTAGTTTTTTTATTTTGAGGTCTCGTGCAGAAATTTTGAATTTAGAAACCTTACCAAAAAAAAACTTTAGGGACTACTGTAAATGATAGCGGTTCCATTAGGATATTGGTTGTCTTATAAGCGTACATATACATGTATATCATGCTTACCTATCTAGCCTCACTATCGGTTGTTACGAAGACAATTTGTCTCAGTCAAAGATAGAAGACATATTTTATCCATCACATTAATAAATGATAGTTAACGTGCTTTTTGCATTTTGCCTCGGGTTGGTTGAACTTTGACAGGTTTTTATCATAACCACTGCCATAGTATATTGCATCTGCGTGTAATTTCTGATGTTTTGAAAGTCCTTCTACTCGCCTTGTTTTTAATTAAGACCAAAGAGGTACATGTACATGGCGTGTGATTTCTCGTTTCTTGAATTATTAAACTCGGTGTGTTGTTAGGCTCATATACGCACGCAAGCATATGAACGATCCAAAATATACAAGAACATATTTGTGTTTCTTATCTTGTTTCAATTTTCTTTTGTTCGTATCTATGCTGATTTGCTTGCGGGCCTCGAATATAAGGCTTCGTTTCTGAAATTCGTTCAAAAGATATTCGAGGCCAAATTCTCTCAGGGGACAACTAGGCTTCTTCGCTGATTAATTATCATAATGTGCATACAGTGAAGTTAAACAATGTTATTTTAGTCAAATTTGGAATCTATTTTAATTAGTCGTGTACGTGTATTATAAATGATGCACGCGATTAAAAAAATCGTAGTACGTTTTCAGTTCATAAATAATTTAAATATTTGATCGAATGGTGCTCCACCAACACCACATCGTGTCTGCAAGTACAATGTGAGGGAGAAATGGATGCAGCATAATAGCATTTCAGATGTAACCTTGATTCAACTGCAAATCAATTTCCGAGTGGTGAAGCATATGCCATCATAAACTGGCACCTGCCAGAAAAGCTAAAATGCTTGCTTTTTTGACTATATTTCCTGGAATGGCAGAATATATTTACTGGAATGGCATGGCAGCTTAGCAGAAATCAATCTCACCCAGAACACTTTGGATATAATGTGAAAAGGACTCAACGAAATTGGCTTTCATGGCTTGAGTGATGTGGATGGGAATGGGCAACACATTTGGTCATAGGTGTATGTGACCCCACGTGGATGTTCCCTGTTCGTACTTGATAAACTCCTCGACATGACGGATACAAACGACGTCAAGGATAATTGAGGTACACGGAGTTTAGGACAACGAGTTGCGGTATAAGTTGTCTGGCAAAATGAGTTAGGTTATTGGATTTTTCTTCATGATGCCTTTTCTTCCCAACGTCAATTTCTGTAGTCGATAAATATTTTATGCTACGTGGAATTGGTTGTAAAGACGTTCGTATAACTCATACAGTGTGACCCTACGGTATTGCGTCTTAATTATAATCCGATACAAATTTTGAAAATAAGGTTGTCAGTATTTTTCGTTCTTATTGTGGCTCGAGACGTTTAGGCAACCTGTAGAACGTCTGCTTTAGGATATTTCAGAGTTAGAATTGCATTGTGAAACTTTTGCCTGATTGATGTGCCGCAAGGCATTTTCTTGGAGAGGAAATTTATAGAACCTCTGGTGTCAATTTAAATTTCTCTAAAATTTAGCAGACGAATTGAATGCCGCTGGCAGTGCACTGACACGTGAAGGAAGTTTTAATCAGATTCGTGCTTGCAGTAGTTTTGACAAAATTGAGATGTTATATCTCATATACATGAGAATGCGTTTGTAAATTGAATTGCCCAGAGGATTTCCAGCTTGGTTTTAGCTTGCACAAAGAAACCTGCTCGCGTTTTATCTACTCCTATGGATTTCAACCGTGTTTTTTGCTGACTCAAGGATGACAAATAACATGAGACCAGCATGCATCGATTTTTTCACTTAAATTTCTGACAACTTTTCATGTATGACTTATAATGCGCCTGGAAGACCCTCGCCAAATATTGGATACTGGCCAACGCCTTTAATCATTTTCACCTCCCCCACTGACTCGTACTGAATTTCGCGACGTTCTTTGGAACTTTTTCGCCTTTGCATTATGCTCAACATATTAAATATGCGCCAACCATATACCTTTTTCGTTTGAATGATGATGCCCTGTGCAAAGACACAAATTTACACGCTTCTTGATTTTTTGTCCTTCATAGAACTATTTGGGCAAGCTACAGAAACCCTAAAGTTTGGCTCTTTCGCCACGAAATGTTTGCTTCTCAATGCAGCATTTTTGCAAGATTCTATATAGATTAAGCTTAATCTTATTTTCGACTGCATGTTGTGTTCCCGAAATCGAGCTTGCCAGTTTTTTAAGAAACAATTAAAGTCGAGAGGAGGGAAAAACTTTCTAATGCAGCTAGAATTTTTTGATAAATACTAATACACACAATTACACAATTAAGAAGGAAGTATTTTAATGTTTTTACGTGTTATTAGCCAACAAGTGGAATACAAAATTCCTCACCAGGATTTTTGTATACTAGTCCTTCAGTGTCAACATGATTTTTAATACGACATTATAACATGCAAGATTAAGATCTCAGGAAATTGTTTTGTTGAAAAAAATCAAAAATTGGCTCAGATGTAACTTGCTAATACAGGTATCCTAACACAAACAGTAGTAAGTCCTCAACCGAATGGTATGCAAATTCAATTATGCTACAAATGAATATACTGTACGTGATGTTGCCGCTAGTCTATCGATTAGTGTTTTGTTGTTGTTAAAATATAAATTTGTATTACCCCCTTTCGAAAAGTATTTTTGGTATGGCCCTTGTGGTGTTAAGCAACCTGCATCATTTAATTAAGCGAATACATTATTTATTCATCAAGACCTAAAGAAGGATCGACGCTTGTGCTAATATGGAGAGACAGGGTAGAACTCCCAGATTGCTCATGAAATCAGATATTATAGTGCTTTACTAGCTGGACTAGAAAGTTGGCTCTGATTCGGACATTGTGGTGGACGTGTTCACTTTTGGATTTTTAAAATGCCATTTAAAAAAAGCCAGGCAATTCTCAATCCATTGTTGAACCTTGTGCATGCCTTTTGGGCTGGAACGCGATAGTCAACAGACTATGTAATGTCCATCGTTCTGGAATGAACAATATGCTTGTGCCTAATGTACTGAGGCATCGTACTTAATTTGCCGATTGCATGATCCCACTCAGTAATACGATGCTGCTGATTTGTTGCAACGCCCCCATGCTCATGCTGACGACTAATGGTCACTGGTCAGTCCCCACTTCTTACTTGATTTTATTCGATTGTTGCAAGTTCGTTTTGCTGATGGAGGCGGGTCAGGGCCTAACAGGGCGCAGCAATTGGACCTAAGCGGGCTAATCCTTATCGCTCAACTCAGGCATGTTTTTCCATCCTTATTTTAACTTTGATGATTATTAGGCGTCGTTGCCAGCTCCGTTTGCCAACGTTTTCTTTATGGCCCCCAATGTATACGACCTTATAATGAAGGTTGCACCCTGGCAACGATATTAAAGTACATAGTTTGGAGCACTTGTTGTTACGTGGATTTGTGACTGTCATTAGGACGACGATAAAATGTCCTCGCTCATCTCGTCATCTCTTCTTGGCTAAGATTGGGTTGAGAGCAGCCTGAAGGTGTCCCTCCAGCGTCCAAACGAGGTTGGATCCATTGAAATTGGGAGGGAATTTCAGTGTGTCGAGTTTTTAATCTACACTGTTGTAGCACTATCAAGGATTGCCAGGCAAAAATGCATGTACAGTGGAACCTCCAAAGTTAACCACCCTCCCCATGTTGACCACCTGCACCACTGCATGTTGTAAGTTGACCACTTGGACTATGACACATAATAGTAATTCACTCTCTGTATGTTGACCTGCATGGTCTCAACATGTAAAGTCATGCATGATTAAATTTATTGGCTGCTGCAAAACTTATACTGTTCACCCCTGAACAGTAACTATCTCTATAGAGGTACATGTAGAATAGGGGAAATTTCGCTTTTAATCGGAAGCTCAAAAATAAAACATTGCACAATTTGATTCTAGATTTGTGTTGTTTATTTCCACAACAGGAAGGATAATTGTCTGGATATGCTTTCTAATCGAACAGAATGAAATTTCTAAGTACACTACACTGTACATTAGTGTTTCTGCGTTCAAATTCCAGTATGTGTAATTGTTGGATAAATTTGCAGCGCATTAACAATACTGGTACTGTATTATGAAGATTATTTATCAATGATGAATGAGTATTGTAAAATGTAAGTACATGCAGTTCACGAAATTTAAATACGGTGTCAGTGCAAGCCTCGTTCCATATGTTGATTACCTTCTTATTTTGACCAGTTTGCGACAGTCCCTTGGACGGTCAACTCACAGAGGTTCTGCCGTTTATCCTAACCCATGCATGTACATGCCCACAGTAATTAGTCCATCGTTTTCTGCTCTAAATACTCATAAATAGCTGTCTTTTATTTTGATCTTGTATGCATTTACTAAACTGGCTAAAAATGCAGTAATACATGTATCATATCATCCATGAAGAAAATCAAATCGTGAATAAATTATACTCTTCCTTCTTTTATATCATGCATATACGAGCGTGGGTATATCAGGAACACGATGTTTGTATTAAATGCACGCATTTTCTTTCTTGGTGCAATATAAATATATAAAAGCTATATTGCTATATTTGACGGACGGCAGTTGTATTTCAGAATTTCTTTACAAATAGTCTTGTTCTTGCAATGTTAGTGATCCCTTTATATGGCATGATTTCGAACACGATGGCCTATAAATCATCTATTCTCTGATAACAGCGTGGGATGAGTACAGATGTATCTACATGTATAAATAAATCGAAACTATTTATTTTGCTTGTTTTCGAATGGTGCTGCATGGCTGCCTAAACATGTAAAAAGCCAGAACTAGAATGCATGCTGGGATTTGTGCTTTGTCGAAGGTGCAACGTTGATCACGTTTATTGAGCGATTGCAAAATGGTAGAGATTTTCGGAAGTTCTTAATATCTAGCACAGTGATTCCCAAACTATGGGCCGCGAACAAAAGTTGAAATGTGAAAATTGAGCAAATTACTAATAATGTTGTTTTTCGAAATGCCTAAAAATCATTTTCAAGAAAATACTTGTAAAATCCATTTCTGGTTGTATTTTGTTGTAAATTTCGCCTAATGTGTTACCTGAAGTACACTTTTTGTAGAAAATCTGACTAAATCCATCATTTGAAATCTCGTTTTTCTAAAAAAAACTGCCGATGGGGTTTTCTTTAAAATTTTAATACATTTGTGGAAAATGCCTTTTTTCAGAAGATTTGAGAGGTGCAGGTTTAAAGACGTTTTCAAGGTCACCATTTTATTATCGCATCTAAAACTCATACCTCACAATTTCTCAAACATGTATAAATAGCCACAAGGGCTGAATCCCATCGAGCTTGCTTCTGTTTCCATTTTATTATTGCATATACAATAGTAACATGTAGGAATACTGGTCAATAATTTACATGTACATGCATTAAGCTTAGTCAATTGGATAGTCAAGTGAAGGAGTTAAATTCAGAGTTAAATTCCTCATGTTATCCTCATGTTACATTTTATTTTACACTACGTTTTTTAAAAACACGCAAATCAATAAAAAATTAACTTACCAGTTATTCACCAGACCTTACTTGAGTGCATGATTGACAGAAATATCAGCAATTCATGCTGATAATTTTTATTCACGATTTACTTCGTTCCGATTTGAATTACACTTTCCAGGTGTCGTTCTTTTCTCGTTGTAACCATTGCAACGTCTCGTTCGATTAAACAAGCGCGAAGTAAATCGCGAATAAAAAATTTATCTGCAAGTATTCAATTCAATTCAACTCAATACCCTACTATCAGTAACTGAATACTGTGTGGTAGGGGGGTGTAATCCATCAACCCAATTTAATCGGCAATTACCGCCGCAT